>JAYJMB010041524.1:14482-32159 GCA_036873735.1 Pouteria campechiana
TTTTCCAGCATTTTCCAGCACCCAAAAGCTTTATTTTTTTAATTTTTATTTTGTTTTTCTGTTTTCCCTTCTCTGCTCCAAACAATCCAGTCCCAAAATGCATAGAGAAAACCGAGAACCTTCATAGGGAGAGTCTTTTTTTGGTTTCGTTCCGTCCTGCTTTTGCGAGAAAAATGAAGACAAGGAGAGAAACCGATTCCATGATTCTTGGATCTTGATTTCCGCAATATGGTGAGTTTCATCTTCCTATTCCCTTTCTTGAATGTTTGGATCGTAATCGCATGTTGGGAAACGGAAAAGATTTCTCCTAGACCAATCATTTCTTTGGTTTTTCCGCAATTCCCTTCCATCCAAGAGTGATTTTTTTCTTTCTAGTTCTTGTCCTGATTCTGCTAGATTTTCGTAGTTCTGTCCTCTGTTTCGTTAGATTTTCATATCGTCGATTTGGTTTGGTGATCTCTTCTCTACAGATTGAAATGACCCCGGTTTCTTGGGCTTCGATTTGGGTTTTAAAATCTTGAAATTTTGTAACTGGGTGTGGAAACGGCTGAAAGATGATGTCTAGATCGTATACCAACCTTTTGGACCTAGCGTCGGGGAATTTTCCGGTGATGGGCCGGCCCGGAAAGGGCCGGTTTCCCCGCGTGATGACCGTTCCCGGCATCCTCTCGGAACTAGATGATGATCAGGCAAACAGCGTTGGCTCGGACATTCCATCTTCTATCGTGCAGGATCGGATTATCATTGTTGCCAACCAGCTCCCTGTGAAAGCCAAGCGGCAAGGTCATGGAAACGGTTGGAATTTCTGTTGGGATGAAGAGTCTTTGCTTTTGCAGATGAAGGATGGATTTCCTGAGGACATGGAGGTGATCTATGTTGGGTGTCTGCGTGTGGATGTAGATGGAAGCGAGCAGGAAGAGGTGTCTCAGACTCTGTTAGAGAATTTCAAATGCGTTCCTGCATTTCTGCCGCCGGAGATCCTGTACAAATTCTATCATGGGTTCTGCAAGCGGCTGCTGTGGCCACTATTCCATTACATGCTGCCATTCTCAGCTGATCATGAGGGCAGGTTCGATCGGTCGTTGTGGGAGGCTTATGTTTCTGCCAACAAGATCTTCTCACAGAAGGTGATCGAGGTTATAAACCCAGAAGATGATTATGTTTGGATTCATGATTACCATCTGATGGTGCTTCCAACCTTCCTCAGAAGGCGATTTAACCGGCTGAGAATGGGGTTCTTTCTACATAGTCCATTCCCTTCATCAGAGATTTACCGGACACTGCCAGTCAGGGAGGAAATTCTCAAAGCTCTCCTGAATTTAGACCTGATTGGTTTCCACACATTTGATTATGCCAGGCATTTCCTTTCTTGCTGCAGCCGGTTGCTGGGATTGGAGTATCAATCGAAGAGGGGTTACATTGGATTGGAATATTATGGACGGACAGTGGGGATTAAGATCATGCCTGTTGGGGTTCACATGGGTCAGATAGAAACTGTTCTTCGTCTAGCAGAAAAGGAGGATAAAATAGCAGAGCTGAAGAAGAAGTTTGAAGGGAAGACAGTTTTACTTGGCGTAGATGATATGGATATCTTTAAAGGGATAAATTTGAAACTGTTGGCCATGGAACAAATGCTAAAGCTAAATCCAAAATGGCAGGGCCGGGCAGTACTGGTTCAGATTACAAATCCTGCAAGGGGTAGAGGAAGAAATCTTGAGGAAATAGAAGCTGAGATACAAGAAAGTTGCGTGAGGGTCAACGAAGCATTTGGACAGCCTGGTTATGAGCCAGTGGTTCTCATTGACAGGCCAGTTCCGATCAGTGAAAGGATTGCCTTCTATACAATTGCAGAATGTGTTGTTGTTACTGCTGTCAGGGATGGGATGAATCTTACCCCATATGAGTATGTTGTCTGTAGGCAAGGAATCCCTGAATCTGATTCAGTTCCAGATTCAAGCAGCTTCAAGAAGAGCATGCTGGTAGTGTCTGAGTTCGTTGGTTGTTCTCCTTCACTGAGTGGTGCAATCCGGGTCAACCCATGGAATGTTGAAGCAACTGCAGAGGCAATGAATGAGGCAATCTCCATGGATGATTCAGAGAAACAGTTGCGGCATGAGAAGCACTACAGATTTGTTAGCACTCATGATGCTGCCTATTGGTCAAGAAGTTTCTTGCAAGACATGGAAAGAACTTGCAAAGACCATTTCAGGAGAAAATGTTGGGGTATTGGATTGGGTTTTGGTTTCAGAGTCGTGGCACTGGATCCCAATTTCAGGAAGTTGAATATAGACACAATTGTCTTGGCATATGAAAGTGCCAAGAACAGGGTGATATTGTTGGATTATGATGGTACTCTGATGCCCAAATCCACTATCAGCAAAACCCCAAGTTCAGAAGTTATATCAGTACTGAATACCCTATGTGGTGACCCAAAAAATATCATTTTCATTGTAAGCGGAAGAGGAAGGGAAAGCTTAGCCAATTGGTTTTCTCCATGTGAGAAACTAGGCATTGCTGCTGAGCACGGCTACTTCTTGAGGTATGGTTGTAGTGGAATTGCTTCAATTAGGATTTATTCTACCTTTTTGTTAAGCTTTTGTGTGGTTTAGAATAGGGTAGAGGAAATGGACACTTAAGTAGGCATTTTTTAAATTTCCACATAGCCTGGCCCAAATGCCAAGTTAATGCTGTCTTTTTCTCCCCTCAGTATATCTGTTCAAATCTTCATTACATTTCGTGCTGGTAATTATTTTGTTGCTCCTTTTGGGTGCTTTTATTCTTCAGGTGGTCCAGGGACCAAGAGTGGGAAACTTCCAACCAATGCAATGATTTCAGTTGGACACAGATTGCGGAGCCTGTGATGAAACTGTATACAGAGTCAACAGATGGTTCTTATATTGAAAACAAAGAGAGTGCATTGGTTTGGCACCATCAAGATGCAGACCCAGGCTTTGGTTCCTGCCAAGCAAAGGAGTTGTTAGATCATCTGGAGAGTGTACTTACAAATGAACCTGTCACTGTGAAGAGTGGTCAATACATTGTAGAAGTGAAGCCCCAGGTATGTATTTAATTTTCAGACCTACATGTTTATGTAAATGGATACTTCAGAAATGATTCATTCAGAAGCTAGAACTGTAAGATAGCGAGTAAAGTCTGCTTGTCAAAGGATAGGATTAATAAGGGGAAATGCCATGTTTTAAGTTGCATGGTGCAATTTCTCTTCACCAAACTTACTGCAAACAAATCTTTCTCAAGGGATATGATAATATGAGATTAATGACCTTAATGGTTGTTATCGTATTTCCTACCATGACATGGATGGAAACCAAGCCAGCCAGCTGTTTGCCTCATCCTACCATGACGTTGATGTTGCCACAAGTACCATGGTGATGAAAATTGGAAGTTTGATCCTGCAAGTACTTTAGTGATGAAAATGAGAAATTGAATCCCGGGGGGGCATGTGTAGATAAAGGCCATGTGTAAATAACTGTTGAGTGGCCAAAAAATATGCAAATACTCCCATTAAATGTAGGCACACATGGCCACACCTTGCATGCAAACCAGACTCAGAACAACTGCATCAGAGAGCAGTTTAACAGATACATCGCTGAGAGATTATGCAAATGCATCATTGTAACTAGTTTAACTGGCACGTTGTGTTTGAATTTGATTTATCAAATTCCATAGCAGGCGGAAATTGCTTATTGCCCTCTACTCACTTGGGTTGAGTTTTTAAATGATAGTCAACGGTCAAAAACAAGATACAGATTTCCTCCAGTTCTTCATCATTCACCGTGGCCAGCTTTCTCAGTGATTTATGTTTTGTTGGTGGTTTTCAGGGAGTCAGCAAAGGCCTGGTTGCAAAAAAGATCCTAACATCAGTGACAGAAACAGGAAGGCATGCTGACTTTGTGCTATGCATTGGCGATGATAGATCAGATGAGGACATGTTTCAAGGCATCAGTGCAATGACAAGGGATGCACCGTCCTCAACATCTGTGTTCGCTTGCACGGTTGGGCAAAAGCCTAGCAAAGCAAAGTATTACTTGGATGACCCAGGCGATGTAATGAAAATGTTGCAATCTCTTGCTGAGGCCTCCACCCAATCAACCTCACCCTGAATCCATTGAGTCTTCTTGAAATCCTTCTCCACCGGACACACTAACAGGAAGAACCTACCACTTGTTGGAATACCCCAAGAGATCATAGTCAGCAGATGAAATTAGGGAGTCCATGCATTGACTCAGCTAGAGGAGTATAGCAGCAATTATTGGAACTTCTTTTCAGTCAGTGACTCTGGCATTCGAGAAAACGTCTGCGGTTCTTTTGGCTTCTTTGTGAGCAAGCCAGTTTCTTTAGTTACAAGGTGAGAGGCTTGTCTCAAGCTAAAAAAGGAAACAGAAGAACACGGTAGGACAATCTCTATTGCATAGAGAGGGTGGCACAGCGGAGGTGCACCCTCTTTCCTCCATTCCTGGTCCAAGTCCCAGTAGTAGCAGCATTGCAAGAGTGATTGCACCAGCAGCTAACAGCAGCATCAGCCTCCTATGGACAGCTATCTGTTCAATTGATTGTCTTACTGAGAGTACAGTTGCATTTTAAAAAAAAAATATTTTGCATCCTTCTCTGTGAAGCTAAATTGCCCCTTGTCTCCTTGTATTGGTTTACTTGCCGATGTCAATGCCTCTGTTGATTCTATTTCTATCGAATCAATAAATTTCAAGGATTTTGAAGGGGCACTCGCTGTTTGCACCCGGAAGAAAATCTTGCGGAGGGAGGGAAAGTATGCTCATTTTGCGATTGGAAGGACTAGTATATCTTTTCTGTAGCAAGATGGTTAGATACTGCTCATTCTCACCCTTTAGAGATGGTCAGAATCTTGGGGCCAATGGGTATGTCTTTCCGTAGTCATACTGCTGGAACCGTTGCGGCGACGTGTCGCTGGATTTCCAGCAGCGGTTGTTATCTTTAAATCGACCTCAACTTCTTATTTGGGCTTGGCTTGGCTAGGCTGAGACACGAAGCTCTAATGTAAGGCCGGCTTGAAACAATTTCCGTAGTCCTGGCTGTTGTTTAATTGTAACTTCATCAACAGGCAATAAGCTGAAAAGCGTAGACGGTCGACAGACGTCGCCCAGCGAGATTTCCTTTTCGGTTAGAGCATGAACAACAGCGCATTGTTTTGGGCTTAGGACGGGAGACATGAGCTTCTCGCGATGGCTGGCCATATATGCGATGTATCCCAAGAGGCAATGACCTACTGGGGCCACTTCATATGCATGTGCGACAAGACAGTTGTCTTAATATTTAGGCATCAGGCAAAAGCCATATGTGATAATTAGCAGATAGTGCTTGATCGGGAAAACCCCAAAGGAGAGGGACGTGGAGATGATTGCTTATTCTAACGTAATTTTTACTTATTTTCTCCTATTTCTATTAGTATCTGCAGTTTTTCAGATCTACTTTTTATCTTTATTGCTGCCACCGCTATTTGTTCTGCTGGCAGTATCATTTTCTCTTTTATGTATTTCAGTTTTTATTCACATTTGCCTCTATCCTAAAGGTGTCTAGATGAACGGTACAGCCACGTCGTGCGTAAGGATCGAACGAGACGCTCTGCCAGAGTAACGAGGCAAAAACACCCATCTTGCTTTAGTGCATACAAGGTTAGATTTTCAGCTTCCCACGAGGGGCATCACAATATTCGGGCTTATCAGTTCCCTTCTGACAAGTGGACGGCTGTTTTAAAATGGGTTTCAGGCCATCGTTATAAAAACTTTCCATCTTAGGTTGATAACGTTAAGGCATTATTTATTGGTCCGGAAACCTGCATCCACCCGCTTATCATCACCAAAAGGCCCGAGTAAGTACATGCGCAGAGTCCTTTCGACTACCGATTAAAAAAAACTGTAAAGCAATCTTTTTCTAATGACATAATCAACGCCCTCATGCGACAACGCCCCTAGCTTAAGGCACGTGCTGACATGCTACGTTATACAGAATCCGAGCCACTCAACCCATCTCTATGATCAATAGTCGGCGGCCCAGATTTAATTATGCAATCTCATGGACTGTCGGTTGAGATTTCTCATGGAAGGATGAGCTCCACCTGATGAAGGTCCTTGATAAGTGCGAGTATGATTTTAATCTTGTGCGATTCTATTGACTACATCGCGTAGGTTTATTGATGTCTCTGATAAGGTCCACGTATCAAACGTCCGTGATCTCATCCACGTGCCATGATTCCACTCTTAATCGCGCGAGTAGCTTTACAAGAGACAGCGGCAGTGAAGTGGAACAGGAAGCTCTCCTTCCCACTGAAATCCGGCAGCTGAAAACCAGAAGCAAGCATTCTCCTCATGATTTTCTCGACTTGAAGTTTAAGCCTTCTCAGAATCGATTCAGCTTTGCTTGTTTGAGAGAGGGAGGGAGCCATGAGAAAGCTTCTGCTTTTTCTGATCTTTCTTATGGCTTTTAGACCTCTCCTTGAATTGAGAGCAGAAGCTTCTTCCACAGGTGAGTGAAAACAAACTATTAAAAAGAGAATTTTCTCTCGATTCATTTCCCTTATTGGGAATTATTTCTTCTTTTTAAACTGCCAAGAATGGGTTTTCTTTTGAGTTTTTTCAGGACCCTTGACGAAGCACTTATCTTCTTTTATTAAATGGACGAGAACGTCTCCCAAAACGCCCGAAGTCGGTTAGTAGAGTGAACGGAAGGGGAAAATAGAAATTTTTTATTCTGTTTATCAATGCCTAAGTTGTCTCTTTGAATTTTTGTGAAGGATTCCTGTGATGGGTACTTGCAAATTTCCAACTTTTCGGACTTCTTTTCTTAAATTTCTGTTTTTATGGGGCAGATGGCAATGTTCTTCAGTTTGAAAGCGGGTATTTGGTTGAGACTGTTGTGGAGGAAGGGAACAAGCTTGGAATGGAGCCATATTCGATTAGGGTCTCACCAGAGGGAGAGCTTTTTGCCGTCGATGCCATAAATAGCAACATCGTTCGGATAACTCCGCCACTGTCACAATGTATGCCTTCTAGTCTTCACGATTCTTAGTTTTTGGGGTTGGTTGCATTGCTCACGGTTATTCATTTTTCTCTCAATTTTGTAATGTCTCTGACTGATTTTAAAGGTTGGCTAGTTCGTGTGCTGTTTTGCAGAAGTAATAATAACACTGATGCTGATTTGGTGCATTTCGGCGTCTGCCAACTCATCTGGATTTGTTTGCATGTTATTATTGACTGTTGGGATACGTTAAGTTGGGTGCATTGTCATGTTTGAAATTCATTACCTTTCAGATCAGCTTTTGGAAAGTTAATATTTTGTATTTAAATTATTTGCAAAAGGAATCAGTGCTGCTATTGATACTAGAAGAAAAAGTCACCCAAAATGCTTCTGAGGGTTGCATTCCTTGGTCCCAAAAGATTAGTTCTTAAAGTTAGAATGCGAGGATTGTCTTTGCCTGTGAGTTTGATTCATTTAGTTGGACAATTCAATCTACACTTGTAATGCCTTTTTCACAAACACAAGCATGCATCTGGACTAATTGTTACACTTGGAGTGGATTTATGCTTTGCTTTGAACAGTGGATTGACGTGCATATAAAATATATCTTCAAATGGCAATCACCATGGTCTTTCGCCTTGTTTGAACTCTATGGAATCTGATGAAGTTGTGTGATGGCCATTTTGTCATTTGATGTCATCTGCATAAATTGGTTGGTTAGTACTGTGAACTGATTGTAGAGCATTCCAGATAGCAGGGCACGGTTGGTGGCTGGATCATTCCAGGGTTATTCAGGGCATGTAGATGGTAAACCAAGCGATGCTCGTTTTAATCATCCAAAGGGTGTGACCATGGATGATAAAGGGAATGTGTATGTTGCAGATACCTTGAATTTTGCTATCAGAAAGATAGGAGAAGCAGGTTATGTGCAGCTGAAACTGGCTTCATTGTGTTTCTGATTTTTTCTTCTAATGCATTGGAAAATGTTAATTTACTGACATTTTGCAACATATTTCTTGCAGGTGTGACAACAATTGCTGGAGGGAAAACAAACATGCCAGGATACAGGGATGGGCCTAGCGAGGATGCAAAATTCTCTAGTGATTTTGATATATTTTATGTTGGCCGCACCTGCTCCTTGTTAGTTGTTGATAGAGGCAATGCAGCTCTTCGACAAATTTCTCTTCAACCAGAGGACTGTGATTCAGAGAATAGTTCAATTTCTACCTCAGGTTTGGATAATACTGCATGGAGCAACCAGTACTAATCTCTCTTTGTGCGATATGTTGAGCAACGTGTTGCAAAGTATCTACCATATGTCTCTGCTCTTGATTTTGTGGTGGACGAAACTAAATGATCCTTTATTCCATTTTGATTTTGTAATTTGCACTATTTTTTCTTCTCACATTTATTTTGGGACTTTCCAGTCGATTCTTACCTTCCAAAATTTTCAAAGAGACAAAACTCAGCCATCACTCTGAACAGTTGCTGATCTTTTGTAAGAAGCAAAAACTTTTGGGTACATTTGATCTAGTAGGCTCACATTCATGTGAAGGTATTACAAAGATGAAAAATCAGCTCCAGCTTCCAATGAAATGTGTTGTAATATTGAAATGCTTTATCAGAGTTTTATATCGACAACACTTCTATGAGAATAGGTGGGTGAAGGATTGGCCAATTGCCCCTATCGGTCTTCAAAGATTGTGGTCCTGGCCCATTTGGGGCCATTATATGTTTTCTAGCGCATCAAGGTTATTAATGGGTTACTTTTGATGGCACTATATTGCAGAGTGCACCAGAAGAGATTCATGATATGTGCTCCCCTCCTACAGAACAGCTGTTATAAGCTTTGGCAAGACTGCATAATCGGATGGAATTTTTCCTTCCACCTGAATTGGCAGTCATGAAATGAATCAGGGATGCATAACTGAAACTTCAGGAGCGTAAAAGCATGTACATATTGTTAGTTTTAGTGGGAAAAGTTGGGAGCAGGTTTGGTGATAGCTGGGATTCATTTTTCAGGAGTTGAACCCAATAAGTTGGGGCAAGTCTTGGATGGTGATGATGAAGGATACTTGCTTCCATCAGTTCCAATGTAACCTCATTGTTTTGGTAATTGGCTTGACATTTGCTCTCGAGTTGTATGGTTGAAGCCAGAGTTTATCTTGAGCGACTCCATGAAATGGTGCGATATAGTTTTCAAGGCATGAAACCAAATGCAGATGGGAGGTAAGATGATTAAGGAGCGTATTGGTTGAGATGTTAGGGTTTTGCAAAAGTATAAAATGAGAAATAGCTGGGAGGTGTTTCTTCATGGGACATTGCTCTGTTTCATCCATCTGGGTTCTTCTCAGGGAAGAGACCTCTGTAAGCTTTTGATGTTGTGGGTTTGAAGAAAAGCAGTAACAATTTCAAAATACAGACAGAATAGAAAACAAGATTTATACTGTATTTTCACACACATATTGCAAGTTCACCTGTCTTAGCTTAGACTACAATAAAATCTATATTGAATCAGTGTATTTTAGGAAGAGGATTGGACACAGCAAGATCTATGCCCAAGGTTTGCAGCAACCAGTGTGCACCTTTCATCTATCCACGAAATTTACAGAAAAGAGGCATTAATGTCACTGGTGTATTTGTCAAAGTACATATCTGGTAGCATTTCATTTGCATATGCGCTCCTACAGTTTGCATCTAATGCTATTCCCAGATTCTATATGGTGCTTCACCTTTTTTCCTTTGTGCAACTGAGTGTGTTGATCCCCAGTGGTGGTAGCCACCTTCTCATTTACTATTTCTCATAATATTTTTGGCCTAGGAACTTGCACTGCTAATTTTCACTTTATTTTTGTACGCTGAGTTGCATGTAACTTGGACATTCTCCTGGCAGATATTGTTATGGTTGTTGGTGCGGTTCTGGTGGGATATGTTTCTTGTGGCCTGCAGCATGGTTTTGGACCTTCTGTTTTTTCAAAGAAGGTAGAGCTCTGACCTTGCAATTCCTCATGCATCTCATTTTATTGAATTATGGATAAGAACTCGAACATCTTCAGAGATATTGGGATCCCCGTAATGTTGCTGAAGTAATAATGCAGTTGTGCCTCAATTACTTAACAACACAGCCTTCATTAGCTAAAACACCGAAAATAAGGTCATTGTGGTTGAGCATCTCTGCATGGGAGCTCGAAGACTTTTTTCTCTTTTTCCTTTTTGTTTTTACAATAAGTGACCTGCCCCATATCCCAGTATGGTACCCTTATGTTGTTGAAGGCTTTTGTAAATGACATGCACATGACTGAATAGCTTATGATCAAGTGACATATCAAACTATACATGGACATGTTAGTAATTGAATGCTTGGCTGACAATCTCTTAGCTTCAGAATCTCGAATGTTGTTTAAACTTTAAACTAATGCTTCAAGAACTGCAGAAAGGCATACCGTACCCTCTAGCCACAGATGCTTTTTTCCAGTTATTTTTATTTGTGTCAAAAATAGACAACCAAAATATGTGTCTTTGCTGATTCAGAAGCAAGCTTCAGATAATGAATTTCAAGACAAACCACCTCTCATGGAGACGCCTGCCCTTGTTGTTGAGTCCCTAAAGGAAGACCCTGATGCTGGCTGGCCTTCCTTTGGAAGGCTCATCATTGATTTATTCAAACTTGCATTTGAAGGACTAGGCAACATATTTCTCTACTTCATTCCTTCAAGTCTCAAGCGCTGGAGGTCCAAGAAGCGCCTAACTCCGATAAAAGACACCCTCCTGATGCCAGAGGATAAAGTAGAACCACCACTATCTGTGCAAAAGCATAGAAGCCCTTCACCTCTTTCTGAAACTCTGCATGCTCCCAATGTGAGTAACATGTATACCCAGCAGAAGCCTCAGAAGACTAAAGCAGCCTCATTAAAAGACCCTTCCCTTTCTGGAAAGCACAGATCTTCCAAGCGGCAAGATTTCTCTGAATTCTATGGGCCAGGCGAGATTCCTCCTTATAGTCAGCTGGGATCTAAGAGCCAAAAGGAGAGAATAGCATCGAGTGAGGCTCCCCAGTATGGTCAATTGGGTTCTAAGTTCCCAAAGGATCGGATGGCATCAGGTGAGGCTCCTCAGTACAGTCATTTTGGTTCTAAGAGCCTGAAGGATCGAACTAGGCACCGCCATCGTGATAAAAGTGGGGAAGGAGTTTTTGGGGCCACTGTGGCAGAGCCAAAACCTGTTGAGATGAAGTCTGAGGACTATGGTGATCCAAAGTTCAACCATTACAATGTCAGGAACAAGCATGGTACTGATGATCTCTTCCGTTTTTGAATGCTTTCACTGCTTCACTTTCTTCTTTGGCAATGAACCGCCATGACTGGATTGGTGACCTTCACTTCTGAGGTGCGTTTACTCTTGTAACGTGCACTGGACATTTTAGCATATGTAACTTGTTGCAATTATGTATCATTTCCTGTCACCTAATGGTTTTCCTTGCTTTTCAATTCTACTGGGAATTAAAAGAAAAGAATACCTTGCATCTAAAGCAATGTAGTTTAGCCTGATAATTCGTGAAATAAAATGAAAATGACCATATTGTGATTTAACTTGGTGCCTATAAGCTGTTGGGTGCTTTACTAGTTCCTTGATCTCACCACTGGTGGGTGGATCCTTCCAAAAGGAGGTGGACCTCTCTCACATTTCCAGTCATATCGCGTGATCAATTGGAAAATTTCCTAGCTTACTTTTTACAGATTAGAAGCTCATTAACACCGGACAAAAAGGAATTCAGTGCTTTTAGAGGAGGCCTGAAAAAAATCTTCATTGCCTCCACATCTAACACCTTGAAATTTCATCCCTCAAGCAAGGTAAAGTTTACAACAACTATGAGATTTGAGGCACTGTTCTACTGAAAGCGCCGAATCTTTTCTTGTTCAGTGCTCTTGGACCTTTTCTAGTTGCAGCAAAAGATAAAATGGGCACCCAGCAACCCAACATACCATTAGGATCTATCGACTTATAATCCAATTCTTATTGTGTTAGGAAGGGACAGGACTGGCCATGTTGAGCCAATTTAACCGGCGTCTGGCCAACCATCAATGATATAAAAACCCCTGCGTGACATGAAGAACAGGTTGGTTATTCTGACCACATAAACTACTAACCACTAACTACATCTTCTATTAATGTAAGTGACACCAAGAGCTGTTTTCGTTTGTTAGCTAAAATGGTTACAGTGTTCAGCTCCGGACTGTTTTGAATTCAGCAATTGTTTAGTGGACTGCTTAATCAGAGGTCTACTTTCGGAAAATTGGCCAGATGGGGTGGATGAAAATAGAAAGCAATGAAAGAAAACAGAAAAGAAGTGATCTCACTTATAAAGTGAATAAAAATAAAACAAGTATAATTTTTGGGGAGAAAGTTAGGTAATAATGAGAAAAAAGTTGATTATTTAAGTATCTATACATTATATTAAAAGGGAATTAAAATTTTCTTTTTTTTTTTTTTTTAGAATTCTTGCAGTATGTGTTTGTCATGTGGTAAAAGGTGGTTTGAAATTCAACGTGTGCATGATCATGGTGCGATTGAAAAATGGGCTATTGTGGCATTATTCCTATTCGTTAATGGAATGATCTGGAATTTTGGCTCTTAAATTATGGGGGGAGTTGGGACCCTTCAAATGGGTGCTGTCCTACAAGCTGAGGGCTTAAGAAGAGAAGTAGATGGACGGTCCATTTTAGAAAAAGCTTCGACCCACGGTCCGATGTAATAAAAAGGCCATTTATTCATTTAGGTATTTGGAGAAATGTTTCAAAAATAGTAGTAAAGCTTTAATTATAGGTAAAAGGTACAAATCTGTCCATAAATTCCCTTTTAAAAAAATCACTAATGTTTTGAAAAGCACAATTATTTTAATGATCTAATAAGTGCGAGCCAATTAAATACGAAAATGATTCCACAACTACGATCGGACCGTGAAAGACCAATGTTTTTATATAAAAAAAATTGTAATCTTTTGCTCAGATTTTAGCCATTAATCGTTTGTTTTCATACATATTTTTATGAGTTTTAAAAATCACCTTAATTGAAATGTTAAACTGACTAAAATAAATTAGAACTCACCAATGCATTTTTAGAATGTTGAGGATTACTTAAATTTTTATTGAATTAATTTTTCACTTTTTAATTAAATAAATGATGCTAAGAATGGTGGTTAATTGGACTTACCAAATATCCATAATTTGTGAAAAACTAAAAGGTTTCATGGTGAGCTTTGGATGGTTCATGGAAATCTTCATAAAAATGATTTATTTAAAATCTACAATAATGCTGAAGTGAAATTTAAAATCTAAAAGATTTGGCTTATTTTAGAAATAAAACGTTTTGAGAAATTTTATATTAATATTAGTCACATAAATAATAATTAAATAATTAAATCTTGCTGGTGTTTCCCGAAGATTTCTAAAACTTGCATTCATGCTTTAAAACGTGGGGCATATTTTAGCAATACGTTTGCTGTCACATCCACTAAGTTCCTGATTAGAAGGGCAAAAGTGCTTTTAAAAACCTTCAAAAAGCTCTACTGTTAAAAGCAGTGTTATCAGAACCATACCGGTGATTGCCAATTGGACGATAAACTATTTTTTTTATCTTTAAATATATATATATATATATATAACAGGATTTTGAAAAGTGTAAATTATAAAAATTAATATAAATATATAGATATTTTTATTATAATATTATATTACTTCGATTCATCTTTTATTATATTAATAATATCAAAATTAAAAAAAAAAATCTATTATTAAACCAAATCGGGCTAAATCGGACTTGTCAACCCACCCATCAGTCTGAACAGGCCAGTTCGGTCTAATTCTAATAACATTGGCTAAAAGTGCTTTTTTCAATGACTAAAATCCAATGGAAAAATAGGCTTAAAAAATTAATGTTAAATTTTTATGGGGTGTATTGGAAAGAGGGTATTTTAAAAATATATGTTTGAAATATACAAAAAATAAATTTTTTAATAAAAAAGCAAGAAAGTATAATTAAAAATATGGATAATAATAAAAATATAATACCCTAAAGTAGGATTTATTCGATCGTCCCCTTTCAATGGAATGATGGCATTAACATATTTCGGAATAACCTATTCAATCATTAGATTTGGCTCATTTAATTTTTAGATCTATTAAGATTTATAAAAGTAATTTTTTCCTTCATCAAAATTTAATGACGAGTGACTAACGTAAGCTGACCATAGAGATATTTTTGAAATAAATAGTAAAGCCCAGGATCAAGGATGCAAATTTCTGAACTGCAGAAGTAAATTACACAATATTTGCCAACTTCAAGGGCATGTCTCCAAAATATCCTCATTTACAATAAAAACTCAATGAACAACCCATTGTGCTGTCAAAGTTAATTCTAATTCATTTATCAAACTTATTACTATTTATTTAAAAATATTTTCTAAATTAAAGAATTAGGTAGCCTGTAAAATGAAAATCTTTAAAAATAAATATTTTCTATTGAAAGATTTTGATTTACTTTTGGGACTTTCAGGATTTGATTTAAATAGCCATTCCGTTCAAAATTATTTAAATATTTAGATAAATGATTCTATAAAAAAAAGGCCATTTTGAAGCTTGGATAAGCACTTTTTAAGTGATTTTAAATAGTTCATATGTATTTTTATTTCTTAAAATAATATAATTCTTTTAAATTTTAATTAAGATAATTTCTATCTTAGCTAAATGAGTTGACTTTGAGAAAATAAATTAAATTTAATCTATACATACAACATTGAGGGAATAAATTGATGAAAACATGGCACAAATAAACAAATAACAAGAAGAGAACTTAACCTGTTTTGGATTCATTGCTCGGGTTGCATTTGGACAGGGTGTGTTAGCCACCTTTACTACATCCTTATCCCTAACATTTAATTTTATTTAATAACCTAACAAACTTTATTTTTTATTATTATTTATATTTTTAATTATTTTATTTTACTTTCCCTTTAAAAAGGCCACTGTCTAATTCTATTCACACTTTACAATCATACGCTAAAAGCTTTGCACATTATTGGATAGAGATATGTTGAGATATCAGATTTACTTGTGCTTAGAATCGAAGGAATGGATTATATTAAGCGTACAACTTTTAAAAAATTATAAATATTAAATATATTTTTTCGTGCATAAATGGACGGATATTTCGAGGAAAGAAACCCGCGAGCGAAGTTGATAATTGAGCTGCACTTGCTACCGTCCGTCGCCTACGGGCGCGTGTAGAAAATAGAAGACCGACGGACCACCGAAATAGCTTCGTCTGTCCTTTCAGCTGTAGCTGAGCCGTCAACAGTCTTTCTCTCCACATAGCAATTAAAAAAAAAAGAGAAAAAGGGGGGGAAAAAAATTACAAAGCCAGCGGCAGCGGCTTAGCAGCCCCCAAATTTTGCTACTTCCACCCCCCAAACCTCCTCCATCTCAATCCCACACCACAATCCTTTGAATGGATAGAATCTGATCTCTCTAATCCTATCCTCCTCTCTGCTTACAAGCTTAGATAGCAATGGGCTGCGCCGGATCGTCGCGTAGCAAAGGAGAAGGTCAGCAGCTCGGATTATAGGTCTTGTTTTCTCAATAATTGGGGGGCTTTTCCTGATTTTCGTTTCTTTTTCTTGTTTGCTGTGGTTATCTTTCCTTCTTGTGCTTTTTTCCCTGTTGAATTTGAGAAATTCTTGCATTGGACGGAATCATATGAAGCATGCATTCATGTGTTGAGATCAGATGTCTGTTTTCCTTTTTGTTGTATTTACCTTGCACAGTATTATTTGCTACTCGAGCTTTAGCTTCCTATTACAATATCTTAAAACAAGGCCGGAGATCGGCCTTGTAAAACTGCGAGCCTGCTTTGAGCGAGCTAGACTTCTGGCAAAGTCGCGTTTCTTATAATTGGGGCAATATCTCGTTGAATAATAGAAAAAAAATGGTTAAGCAGTCCAATTCTTGGTTCTTGGTTGTGTCTTGACTTGAATCCTTTTGGGTTTTTGGATGCGGGTTTGGGATAATGAAGAAGGGCGTGTCGATATTATGAATTGTGCAGAAAATTTTTCTAGGTGCAAAATTCGCGACTTGTTGGTTGGTGGTCAATGTAATAGAGAGATGAGGAAGATATTGTGCAAACTGTTGAAATCGATGAGTTTAACTAGATTTGCAAGCTGAAACTGAAATGTGCTATGGAAAATCTGTCTGAGCATTGTATTGTGCCTCTTGGTTTGGACCTCTAAACATTTAATGCTTACAGGTTTTAGAAGTAGGATATTGGCTTGTGGGTAGTTGAACATGCCATTCACATTAAATAAGGGATTTTTTATGAGGATTAAATATTCTATGAGTTGATACCCGAAGGTCAGTTGCTGGTTCTTTAATGTGTTAGTGAAATCTGCTGGTTCTTTAATATGTTAGTGAAATCTATGTTGTTCACTAGTTAGCTGCCACTTTGTCTATGCCATCAGCAAGATACCTGTCTTCCCAAACTTGTTAAGGTGTTCATACATTTCTTGATTATCAGCTTAGCCATTCTCTGGATAGAAGTTTCTTTTTAAAACTGTAGAATTGCAAAATTTTACAAATGTCTGTCTGCCTGACGTCAGTCTTTGTCTTTCCTATGGGTTCTTGTATTTGGCCTTGGCTTTATATGGACCCCTTTCATGTGCAGTTCATTTGGCATTGACCTGCCGAAATATCTTTTCATGCTTTCACATGATTAAAAAAGAAAACAAAAAAAAAAAAAGAGGAAAGAAAAAAAGAAGTGAAAAAGGAAAGAACAGATAGCGAGAAGAGAAGAGAGAATTAAAAAGAAAAGAAGGAAGAGAAAAAAGGTGAATGTCAACAGTACACATGGAATTGGGTAATTTTAGAAGGATCATGCTTGGTAGTTGGCTACAGAAAGATGCAAGGAACCCATAAATGCAAGACATCCTACATGAGAACTAACACGTAATGCAACCTGTAGCATTTGACGGGGAGAGAGTGAGACGTCCTACTTGGAACAATTCTTTCTTATATGACCTTCTTTATGGCAGTCCCAGTGCGTGAATTTGTAAATTTTAGACTTTAACCAACTCTTGCTCCATCTAGACCTTCTTGCCTTTCTTTTGACCTACCTCCTACCCAGACGTGTACGCGTCAAATGATCTAGGTAGCCAAGCTACTAGGAGTATCAACTTTTCCTCCTATTTCATTGTCACACTTCACATCTAATGTGGGAAACTCCGTAAATTTTGTTGAATTCATTCAGCTACTTACTAAAGTCCACATCCTTTGATGACCAAAGGCCATATGATTGTTTTATAGAAAATAACCTAAATCTGACAATCAACGACCTTTTGAAGAGTATTGTGTAGGAGATAAAGCTAAATCATACTATAGCCAGCTCCTTTATCCCCCACTGCTCCTCATTTATGTTTTTGGATCTGTCCCCAAGAACCTTCCTTTTTTTTGCAACATGTCAAAATATTCTTCACTCATTTCTGTCACAAAGTGAAATTATCGTGACCATTGAAAGGATCAACGGAGAATGTTAAACCCATTCTTTTCATCTATCCATGCAATTTGAACTTTCTACCCTTCTTCAGCTTTGATTTGTTCAAATCTGCTTAGATTTCTGCTGCAAT
>JAYJMB010041535.1:0-32157 GCA_036873735.1 Pouteria campechiana
CATGTAGAAATTGATAAAGTTACATATGTATGAATGAAGTATATTGATATGATTGAATGCAATTATCAAGATTAAATTGACAATTTAAATAAGGGTTTCATGAATATAAATTTTGATTATTTGGGTATGAAATTATGTGTTGGTTATGAACATGCTATTTTAATTCATTATTATTTTTGAATCATGCCTACTTATTGAGTTGCCTGTACTCACACCTTCTTATTTACATTTTTAGCTGGCAAGTCAAGCAAGAGAGCCCAAAGACAATGATCATTATTATTATTTATAGAAAATACATATGGTATTGTAATGTGAATTTGGAAAGTTGTATGTAATTATATAATTGCATTCAAGAGTTCAAAGTGATGTATAATTACATTTCAATCAGAATTGCATAATTGTAGTTGGAGAATGTAAATCTATGTATAATGGAATGTATGGCATATCATAGATAGGTATAATTGATGTTGTATTAGAATGATATGATCCTAATTATGTAGATTGCCATCATCATGCACCCGGGTCTTGGGCTATGGGAATGTGGGTATGTGTGTTTTAGAAATTATTTCATTGATTTATTTGGAGTCAATGTATGATATGGAGCAGGGTATAATTGTACAATTTTGAATGGATGGAATTCAGAGGAGGCTCTAAGATTTTGGGCAGAGCACCCCACCCTAAAAGTGGAGAAATCCTAGTGAAATATAGTAGAAAATGTAGCATTGCACCTCGGAAGGTGGGGCATGATAGAATGTTATCAAAGTCTGATAAGTCCTAGACCCTAAGTGTAAGCTCGAGAACATGATGGCTATGAGATATTAAAAACAAAGATAGGAAATGACATACCTAAAGATAAGTTGATCATGATTTGAGAACATGGGAGAACATTAGTTATGGGTAATAGGAAGGCGTGAGAAAGAAAACAAAGGTCAAGTAAATGACAATTATGTAGGGACATGATCATGCATAATTTGTATGAATGAAATTTGATATTCATAGAAGATGAATTTTGAAATGGCTATAAAAGCATTGTAATAGCATAAGCATGATTGAAATCAGTAATTATATCGACAACAACTATAGATTATGATTAGAGTGGCTCAGGGAAGCGTGATGGTGGCGTAGGGAAGCATAATTGGATGTTTAAATATTTTGGATATTGAACTAGTTTTAATTTTGTTTATTATATTAAGTTGTAATGCAATCAACTATATGGACCCTTATGGGTTATTTAATGAGTTCAACTTGATATGGTATGATGTACTATGATTTCTTAATGTTTAGCTGAGAAAAAACCCTATTCTTGTGTTTTGCTAGAATATGGATTTAATTCAAAATTGAATAGATGTTATAATGAATTATATGTTAGATACTTTATGGATTCCTTGATGAATTTTGATTGAAAACTTTGTTTATGAATGAATAACTTTGCTTGTGGACATGTTGAGTTGAATAAATAGTTATGTGGGTCATGATTGTGTTGTTTATTGAAATTGTGTTATGTTTTAGTGACTAATTTTATTTATGAGTAATTAAATTAAATAAATGATTGGATAGGGATAGTGATTATACTATTTGTTAACTATTTGGGCTATTGTAAAGTTCTGATGTTATGAATGGATGGATAAAAGTAGTAATTGTTTCAAAGGTTATTCATCTGGCCATTTGTGGAATTGCCATGTTATGATGATACTCTGTTATATGATAAAATGATGTGAATTGTTATAAAGGAATTTACGTATTCCCTCATGGAATTGATATTGAATGTTGTTATTAGCCTAGGTTACATGTATTAATGAATTATTGTGGTTTGCATTTGAGTTTAACCAATTGATCAGAAATTGAGACATGCTTTAATAGTAATTGAGAATTTGAAGAATGCTTGGATTGGAAATAAGAATAGGATGTATTGCCCTATTTGGATATGGATATCGACATCATTTATTTGAAATTGAATTTGGAATCGATATCATTTATTTGAATTTAACTTTAGATGCCTACTAGAATAGTATTTGTGTGAAATTGTGTTTGGCTATTTGATTGAAGTGTGGAATTTTGGTTAATTGATTAAGCTTGGATAATTGACTATTTGATTGAGGCTTGGATGCATGATTGAGGTGCATGCTTGGAATAGTATGCCTCTTGGAATAAAATTGATATGTATTAAGGATGCTTGCTAGAATATGATCGTCGTGTATTTGAGGTTTGTGTGCCTGACGGGATGGCTCCTTTGGATGTCTAATGGAATCCATCTAGAAATGGACTATGTTACCTATACTATTAGATTATTGAATTGACATAGCTTGACAGGGGGCCACCCATCCTATCCAATTAGAAAATGACATGACACCCTTGAGGTGATAGCTTTTAAAACTTTTGGCCAAATCAAATGATCAAAGTGTTGAATAAATAAATAGAATAGATTGCACAACACACAGCACAAGATTTTTATAGTGGTTTGGCCCCTCCTTGGTTCCTAATCCACTTCTCTGAGTCAGTCTCCTCAACTAATCTTAGGTTTCACTAATACCTTGATCAACTTGCTCAAATACACGTTGGTTTTCCAACAAGCTCACCAACCAACTTATTAGTTTTCCAAGCTAACCAAAATCTTTTTACAACTTGTTGGTTTTCAAAGCTCACCAATGAACTTGTATCCTTTCAGTAAGTTCCCTACTTGCTTATCTCAATACATAAACACCAAGCACTCTGCTTGTGTTCACAAATACTAAAACAAAGTGTACAAATTAATGCCTCTTACTTAGGCAAACTTGTACATAGATTCAAAACTTTAAGTAAATGAAATAAGCAATAAGATTAAAAGATTCAAACTCCTTGATTGAGAAGTGATTTAGGCTTTGAAAGCTCTGACAAAGTTGTAGCTATTGGAGTTGAACTTTGAAGGAAGATTTTGAATGCGCAAAAATTTAGCTTCTTGTATTTCTCATATATTCAATATGATCAATAGTTATTATCTTTTGCATTTGAAGGCCTCTTTTATAGGCTGAGAGAGATTTTTTTGTTGCTGACTTTGGCAAACTTTCAGACGTTCAAAAATATTTTTCTTCATCTTACACTTTGTCTGATGTCTAACTTTGCAGCAATCTAGTGTTGGTCTACTACTTTGTCGTTGATTTTTCTTAACGTTCGCATAAGTATCGGATGCTTCGAAGATGCTTCTTTAGTTACTTCGAAGTGACGAGTGAATAGATAGTGTCTTGAATGATTTTGGATGCTCTAATTTGTTTTCTTCAAATTCTCTAAAATGATAGTAGGCCTTTTTAATTGTGATAGACCTTTGCAGAGATGAGTTTGGATTTTTTGAACTTTTGATGCTTCAGAAATAGTGGCTCCGAAGTACTGTTCAATGACTTCGAAGTTTGCTTGTTGACACCGAAGTAAGGTTTTGAAAACTCCGAGGCAGGTTTGATTGATTTTGAAACGTAACCCCATGTTTCCGAAGTATGTCTTCATGACTCCGAAGTGTATCTTATTAACTCTGAAACCTGTCTGATTAACTCTGAAGTGTATCTTCATAACTCCAATTCTTGCCTGATAAACTCCAAAGTATGTCTTGTTGTTTCTGAATTGTACTGTGACAACTCTAAAGCATATTATGACAATTCCAAAGCTTGTTATGATGACTCTAAAACTTCCCTATTGGTTTCGAAGTGTGCTGTGACGACTCAAAAGCACGTCATGAAGACTCTAAAGTTTTTCCAATTAAGTCCAAAGTATGCTTGTAACAATTTTGAAGCATTCCATTTTACTCTGAAGTACATTGTGATGACTCCAAAGATGTTTCTGTTGGCTCCAAAGCATGTCTTGAATACTATAAAATTTTTATTTTCTTATTTTAAGTATATCTGAAATTTATATATTTATTTTTAAAGAGAATTTACTTTGTTTCTTTCTTTGATCATCATGAAGGTTATTCTCAAGTTGAGTATGGGTTAATGTTTTTGCAACATACTTGAGAACAAATTGTTAATACCTTAAAGTTTCACTCATGTCTTTGTTCATCATCAAAACACACTTGGTTAAGAATTTCCATCATCAAAATCAAGCTAGAAAATATATTCAACATTTTCCCCCTTTTTGATGATGACAAAACAGTGAGTGATGTACCTTTTAAAGCTTGTCTAATAATAAACTTAAAGTAAATTAATTTATAGATATTTTAATAAAATTTCTATTGACTAATTCAGTGTAGCTTCCCCTAACTAGATGCATTATATTTTAACTGTATTTCATACAAAAGAATTTTTCATATTTATCAGTTTATACATGCACATACTATTTTCTTATATTTTAGTTTATACATACTTTTTTCTTCATATTTATACATTCACGTTTTCTCCCCTTTTTTGTCATAATAAAAAAGGTAGAAAGAAACAACCATTGATATGTTAGCATTACACTATATATGATTTTGATGATAACAAAACTTACATTAAGATTCATGTATGCTTAAATCTCTAACGATTATATATATGGTTATAAATGAATAACAATTAATTAACAAAAATACATAACCAAGAATAATTAATTAAACAAGCAAACAGACTTCATTTTATGGTGCACACACAATAAACATAAATTAACTTTCACTACATAAACTTACTAAATAAATATTTTGCACCATAATTACTTAAGCTTTCATATTGTGCATTCAATGAAAGGTATACTATCCTTGTTTTACAAAATGTTATAATCACAAGAGGATAAAATACATTTTGTTTTTATATATGAAAGTTAACAACGTAGCAAGTACAGAAATGTTCAAGTGCAGGATAATCATCGTCTGCAACAAATTATCTCCTACGTTTCAAAGGAACTGAATTGATGAGAATTGTGGAATAAGAAGAAAACACAAGGTTTGGAGATAAGCAAAAAAAAGGTTGCAGTTGTCTAAGAGAAGCTTCCGCAAATAAAAGTATGAAAGAAAAACAAGGCTTCGAAGATGTTCTATAATGACCTTGCATTGTCTATCAGCCTCAATGAGAAAATATCAATAGACAAATACAAAGCAAGAAGATAAAGGAGAAGCCATGATCAGAGAGCTTAAGTTGTGGAATACTTATATCTGATTAGTCTATCCAAGATAAAAGCACAAGCATAAAGAAGCAACTCAAGGCTTGGCAAACAAAGGAGTTGAAGATAAAGCCATGGTCGAAAAAGCATAACTCTGTTCGAAGAAATTTGAACCATCTACACCGACCAAACAAAGCCTGTTTGACATAGAGAAAGAAGAAGAAGCTCAATCAAATATTTAAACAGAGGAAAAAAGGAGAATTGCCACCCAAACAACAATACAAGAAATGAGAAGACTAGAGTTGTTTGAGGATAGAATGGTAATATAAATATAGAAGGAAGTGAAACTTTAGCTGAGCTAAGACAGACAGATCAAGAGTGAAGAGACAAGGAAGTTGCTAGAATAAACCCTTTCTTTTGCTCGAATTGTGCAGAAAAGCTAAAGAACTTTGCCTCTTCTCTAGATCAAAAGGTTGTCTATTACAATAAACAAAGTTCAGTCAAAATAGACAAAGATCTCACTTCGTCTATTAGTGCAAGACTAAGCGAACTTCGCCTATCACCTCCAACAAATGACGAAGAACAAAGGAAGCATATCTTACTTCATCTATTCATATTAAGAGAAGTGTTTGTCAATCAATCAGCTCATCAGTGCCATCCAAAGATAATCTGTTATCTTCAACAAACAAAGCATATACATGAAGGATCGATCATCAGACAAATCCTCTAGAGGAATTATAACAAACAAATATATTTTTATTTATCAGTTAGTGTAACTTCATCTACGTCAAAATTCATCTGCTATTTGTGATAGATAAAATCATTCTCATGGAAGTGTAGCTGATAGACAAACCATGGAAGAATTCATCTACAACTTATGGTATACTAATGCAGACAGAGAGAGGCCGTGACTGATCAAAGGAATATTGATTTATATGACTATGTATAAAATCGTATTTCCATATGAGCTTCAGACTCATATCAGTCACCATTTCCGGCAATAAGCAATGCTGTGACGAGTTAAACAAGGAACACATTTATCACAACTCATTCTCCTCTCTGATTGGCATTGTAGCAACTTGAGATAAAACAAAAAGACCTAGACTTCAATGGTAGAAAATTCAAATGGTTTTATTCATTCAATGTTGCTCTCATCTCTACATTGATCTGCTCCCATCTTGCCCAAAGGTCGAGATTCTGAAAAAGCTATTTAAGAAGAAGAAGTGGGATGATTCGGTGGTGGTGAAGGAACCCATTTCAAATGTGCTCAATTTGGTGCAAATCCTCCCACCCATGACCAAGAGCATAAATCATCATCCATCCTTATGAGAGTTAATCTGCAAATCTATATGGTCATTGTATTTACATTTTGGGAAGATCTTTTTATTGTGAGAGCTGAGAGAGAGAGAGTGAGAGATCATATCTTCCCCTGTGCTTCATTGTGACACTTTTTAAAGTGTCAGTTTTTTGATAAACTTTAAACTAGGGAGTTTGTGGTGAGCTCAAGAAAATCACATTGTATGACTTGGTAGGAAGCTCATGAAAAGTACCAAGTTTGCCTGTGATCTTTGAAACGTGTGAGTTTCCTAGTGAACTCATAAAACCAGAAGAGTATCGGGGATACTTGTTCATGCCCCCTGGAGCTGGAATCTCGATGAAGTGTCGGGAACACTTATATATTCCATTGTACGAGGTATAGTAGAACCCAAGGCACAATGCGTTAGTGTCCTTAGAAGAGTTGATGTAGGGATGGGGTCTTGAACTACTATAAAAATTATCTTGTCTGTGTGCATGTGTTTGTCCATTTGTTTTATTCTTCATGCATCTCTTTATTCATCTTATGCCACACGACACACAAGCATGATAGGAGGAAAATGATTCAATAATGGTTAAGCAATGAATTTTTATTTACCCAATTCACCCCTCCCCTCTTAGTTTAAGCCATCCTCCGGGCATCCTACAAGTGGTATCAAAGCGGGATAGATAAACAATTTTAGTGATCTGTTTAACTTACCCAAGATTATCATCCTCTATGTTATTCAAAGAGTAGTCCATCGCTCATCTTCCAAATTTTTGATAGATTAAACTAGATATAATGAAAAAGGAGATTGAAAACTCTCTATATGCTCTCTGTCCCACCATTTACAAGGATATCTTGGCTTATAGATTAATATGAGAAGTCTTTAGACATGCCAAAGATAAATTATTAAGGGACAAAAATACTTAGCACTAACACACCGCTTGCATTATTATAACTTGAGTTCAAGAAATCTAAGAAAGGCGAAAATGTTCTCCTGAAGAAGAAGAAGGAGAGTGGAGACTTGGCTAAAGAAACAAATTGAAGACACAATGAAATACTAAGTTCCTTCAAAATAAAAAGGAAAGGTAAGTGCAAGTATGACACTTAAACTCAAAAGCCATTATTGAATGTGTCATTATCTGAAATTTTGAAATATTTACTTATGCATTTCCTTTAGTCCATTCTTTTGTATTTAAGTTTTGTCTTTCAATTGTTTACTTCTGTTTGCTTTATGTCTGTAGAAATCTATTTACATTTATTTTTAAAGTCCTACCTGTTTTATCTATGCATTCTTATCAAAGATATTCTCTAAATTTTTATTGAGAAATAGAAGTAAAAATTAGAATTTTTCTTTGAATTTATTTCAGTTAATTGAAAATATGTTTATGTATTTCTACATATTCATTTATTCATTTGCACATCATGTGGAAACCATATTTAATTACATAGATAATTGTACATTGATAGAAATAGACTTTCATACATAATATTTTCTGTGCATATGTTTTTCGCTCATGTATATAAATAGAAGAATATAGAATTAACACTAAGCCAAATAAATTTTGAAAAATATAAAGTAAAATTTCTAAGATAATCAAAAAGTAAAATAACACTCAAACAAAACATAAACCTAAAATCAGAATGTCCAAAAGGCATATAACTTAAAGAAAAGATAAAAATAATGAAACAACAGGATTATGCTAAAATTCATTTAAGGTGAATTGATCTAGCACCTAAGGTTAATGAAAACTTATATTTGTGCTAGTTCAAACAACTCATTGGTTGATTAAACTAAATGTTTGTCCTACTTAATCATGAAACTTGCGTTGATCCATCATCTTATTTTCTCTACATACTGTTATGATTAAAATGATTTTTGTATTAGCATATTGGTAATGAATGTCCACATCAATTTGAACTCATTAACGAAGAAAGAGTGTAAAAATATGCTAAGTATATGCAAGAAAGATTGAGTTGCACAGAAGAAGAAAGAGAATAATGAGAAATCAAAACCTTCTTCTCAGCTCACAAATCCAAGCAAATGAGTCAACAAGTTCTAGTTCTAAATGCAAGAAAATGATTGAACAAATATAGACTATCTACCAGACAATAATCATATCTCAGAGGAAGGATCATCAATGCCAAATAGCAGAAGTTAAATGAATAGTCAAGCTGACAACAATACTTATGAGCTCAAATGAGATATCTATAAAGGATGAGCTAAAAGAGATAAGTGGTTGAAACTTGATTATATTTCTATCTTTGCTAGATATTCTAGATGCCTCTGAGTAAAACAAATTTGATTTGAATTAGATTGAGTTTACTGCTTTGAGCCAAATCATGACAAAAAATATTAACAAATCTTAAAATAATCAAAACTCATTACAGTCCTAAGGC
Source organism: Pouteria campechiana (assembly GCA_036873735.1). Classification (NCBI taxonomy): domain Eukaryota; kingdom Viridiplantae; phylum Streptophyta; class Magnoliopsida; order Ericales; family Sapotaceae; genus Pouteria; species Pouteria campechiana. The sequence continues at coordinate 8,732 of JAYJMB010041535.1, forward strand.
ATAGTCAAGACTATTTAGGAAACCTTGTAGTTTAAGGTCTCATATAGGAATTCCATTCCTAATCATTCATTTAGTAATAAAGTTTATTAGCTTGATCTCATATAAAGAATTAAAGTTGACAAGTAATACTCGTAAAAGACATTAACAGCCATAACACACAGAAAGTTAAAATAGAATTCTTAGCATTAATAAATCTTCAATAAAGAAAATAAGCATCAAAAATATCTATTTTCTTAAAACATCTATAACAGCAACTAACTCTTCTATCCTGTCTTGAGCTTCAGACAGCTCCTCCTCTAGAGTCACAACACGACTCATAATTTCCTCATAAGCAAAACATTGATGGTTCAAGAGAAAATTAGAAAAAGTATTTGTCTTCTTGGCATACTTCAACTCTCTTCTCAAAAGCTTAACTTCTTCCTTCAAAAAGGAAATCTGATTATATCTATCAACCCTTTCTTACTCCATCTCTCTACTTCTCAAAGGTAGTACATTCTCAGCCCAAACAAATATTATCTTAAATAAAGAAAGTAGAGAATATGTAGGGACAGCCCCCAAAAGATGCATTAACTCTATAGGTTAAAATATTAGTAACCAATCTCTTGGTAAAAACACTAGGAAAAATACATTAATGGATTAAGAAAAGAATAGACCTTCAAAACTCAAAAGGATCATACATCTTCATATTATCTAACATAAAGTTACTCACATAAACTATGATTTTAATAAAAATAACTGTTTAATTATCTATATTGTGTAAATTAGTATGCAAACATAAAACATAATCACAAGCATAAAGAATAAGGAGAATAATAATCATTAAAGAACTAAATTAACTCAAAATTCAAATAAGTCATAATATTACAAATACTCAAAAGAAAATTAAAATGTTCACTTAGTCAAAACATTAACAACTGTCTCCAACTCATCAATTCATTGATAAGCTTGAGTCAACTCTGCCTCCAAATGCTTGATACGATCTATGGCTTCCATGTAAGCTGTAGAATTTTTGGTCAAAAGATGTGAAAAATAATTAGATTACCCTTGATCAAACTTATCTCCTACTTCAACTATCCAATTCGGTCTCGGAGAACCTAAATCTTATACATGGTACCAGAATTTGCAGGAGAACTTGACGATGCCATAAAAATATTGATAAACAATTGTCATATCTCTGAACCCTTCAATATATGACTAAGAATACGAAACATCTCTCCACCTTCCAATAAACCTATTAATTTATAATTAAATATGTTAACTATCCTTCTTGGAAATGATAAAGGAATACACTAGTTGCATGCACATTAAAAGGAATAAGGACTAATCGTGCAACTAGGAATTTAAAGACTCCACAAGAACTAAACTAGAACAATGCATTGTCACCTCATGAAATCATTCTTCTTACATTCTATATATATATATATGATTTTGATGAATAACTGTTTATTATTCTTTTACCTCTTCTAGTAATAATGTTTAATTATCACAATGATTGGAAGATGTTTAATAAATCTAATTAATTTAGTCATCACAATAAATCATTAAGTAATAAAGGGGGAGAGAAAATTGTTCTAGGATTCAATAAAATAGGAAGAGAAGAATTTAAAGAAAGGAAAATATAATTAAGGGGAGAAAAATTGAATTAAAAAGTGGGAAAATAATAAGCTTGAAAGAAAAATCTTTTCGATCATGAAAAAAGGGGGAGAGGAATAATAAATACTTATAAGAAAGCCAGGATAATGATAAAAAGGGTTGAACCCATAGGATTATACAAGTCAGATATTCAGGGGAGATTAAAAGAAAATTTCAAATCCTTATACAAGTACATAAAGTTTTGCCATATCAAAAAGGGGTAGATTGTTAGCATTACACTATATATGAATTTGATGATAACAAAACTTACGTTAAGATTCCTGTATGCTTAAATCTCTAACAATTATATATATCGTTATAAATGAATAACAATTAATTAACAAAAGTACTTAACCAAAAATGATTAATTAAACAAGAATACAGACTTCATTTTATGATGCACACACAATAAACATTAATTAACTTTCACCGTATGAACTTACTAAATAAATATTATGCATCATAATTACTTAAGATTTCATATTATGCATATAATGAAAATGTATACTATCCTTGCTTTACAAAACATTACAATCACATAAAGATAAAATACATTCTGTTTTTATATATGAAAACTAACAATATAGCAAGTGCAGGATAATGATCATTTGCAACAAATTATCTACTACGTTTCAAGGGAGTTGAACTAATGAGAATCGTGTAAGAAGAAGAAGAAGAAAATAGAAGGTTTAGAGATAAGCAACAAAAAGATTGCAGTTGTCTAAGAGAAGCTTCCACAAATAAAAGTATGAGAGAAAAATAAGGCTTCGAAGATGTTCTACAATGACCTTGCATTGTTTATCAGCCTCAACGAGAAATTATCAATAGACAAATGCAAAGCAAGAAGATAAAGAAGAAGCCATGATCAGAGAGCTTAAGTTGCGGACTACTTATATCTGATTAGTCTGTCCAAGATAAAAGCACAAGCATGAAGAAGCAACTCAAGGCTTGGCAGACAAAGGAGTTGAAGATGAAGCCATGGTCGAAGAAGCATAACACTGTTTCAAGAAATTCGAACCATCTACACCAACCAGACAAAGCCTGTCTGAGATAAAGAAACAAGAAGAAGCTCCATCAAATACTTAGACAGAGGAAGAAAGAAGAATTGTTGCCCAGACAACAATACAAGAAACGAGAAGACTAGAGTTGTCTGAGGATAGAATGGCAACATAAATATAGAGGGAGGGCAACTTCAACTGAGCTAAGACAAACAGATCAAGATCAAAGAGATAAGGAAGTTGCTAGAACAAACCCCTTCTATTACTCAAAGTGTGAAGAAAAGCTAAAGAACTTTACCTCTTCTTTGGATCAAAAGGTTGTCTATTACAACAGGCAAAGCTCAGCCAAAATAAAAGATGAAGAAATTGCTACACAGTAAGCATAGATTAAGCCAAACAAACAAAGAGTTACTTGGATTGAATTGGGCTGCAATAGACAAAGGCACAATCATCTACTACTTATAACAGACAAATGCAACTTGCAAAACATTCTATTCAAGACAAAGCAGAACACACTTCGTCTATAGCTTACATCAGATGAATGCCACACTTCGTCTACTTGAGCAAATTGATGTAAGCTTCATCTAGCACTTTCAACAGACAACAAGGAATAAAAGAGGAAGATTTCACTTTGTCTATTAGTACAAGGCTAAGTGAACTTCGTTTGTCACCTCCAACAGATGATGAAGAATAAAGGAAGTAGATCATACTTCGTTTGTTCATATTAAGAGTAGTGTTTATCAATCGATCAACTCATCTTTGTCAGTGCCATCCAAAGATGATCTGTTGTCTTCAACAAAAAAAGTATATACACAAAGGATAGATCAACAAACAAATCCTCTGGAGGAATTGTTACAAACAAATATGTGCTTGTCTATCAGTCAATGCAACTTCATTTGCATCAAAATTTGTCTACTATTTGTGATAGACAAAATATTCTTAAGGAAGTGCGACTGATAGACAAACCATGGAAGAATTTATCTACAACTTATGATAAACTAATGCATATAGAGCGAGACCATGACTTATCAAAGGAATATTGATTTATATGATTACGTATACAAATGGCATCTGCACATGAGCCGTTATCGTACAGACTCATACTAGTCACCATTTCTGGTAATAAGTGGCCCTGTATGTTTTTCAATGCTGTAATGAGTTAAATAAGGAACACATTTATCACAATTCATTCTCCTGTCTAATTGGCATTGTAGCAACTTGAGATAAAACTGAAAGACCTAGACTTTAATAGTAGAAAATTCAAACGTCCTTATTCATTCAATGCTACTCTCGTCTCTGCATTGATCGGCTCCCATCTTCTCCAATGGTCGAGATTCTAAAGAAGCTATTTAAGGAGAAAAAGTAGGACGAATCGATGGTGGTGAAGGGACCCATTTCAAATGTGCTCAACTTGGTGCAAATCCTTCTACCCATGTGAGAGCTAAGAGAGAGATCATATCTTCCCCTGTGCTTCATTATGACACTTTTTAAAGTGTCAATTTTCTGGTAAACTTTAAACTAGAGAGTTTGTGGTGATCTCAAGAAAATCACATTGTATGAGTTGGTAAGAAGCTCAGGAAAAGTACTAAGTTTGCCTATGATCTTTTAAACGGGTGAGTTTCCTAGTGGACTTGTAAAACTAGAAGAGTGTTAGGGACACTTGTTCATGCTCCTTGGAGCTAGAATCTAGATAAAGTATCGGGGACACTTATGTATTCTATTGTATGGGGTATAATTGAACCCAAGGCATAATGAATTGGTATCCTTGGAAGAGTGAATATAGGGACGGGGTCCTGAACAACTATAAAAATTATCTTATCCGTATGCATGTGTTTGTCCATTTGTTTTATTCTCATGCATCTCTTTATTCATCTTATGCCACACCACACACAAGCATGATAAGAGGAAAATAATTCAATAGGGGTTAAGCAATGAATTTTTATTTATTCAATTCACCCCTCCCCTCTTGGGTTAAGCCATCCTCTTAGCATCCTATATGATATTCATAGGCAATGATGACAAAAAATACATATAGATAGAATTTATCATTGATCAAAAATTTACAGATACGTCATATGCATAATGTCAAAATTCTTTACATATTGAAAGAAAGATTACATCTATGAGAAAGAAAAATGTAAAAGGTGGCAATGTTATGGGGGTGGTTTGTGTTTTCTTTTGTAGGTCTTGAGAAAGATGTCTTTGAGAGGTGGAAGAGGTGGCTTGGGTTGAGAGGATGATGATGTAGGAGATGGCTTTGGTGTTTTAGAAGATAATCCGGGTCATTTTGGTGGAGGAGATAGGATGAAAAATGGATCCTTAGGAACTACAATAGGAGGTTCATGTGTTTAAGCTATAGTTTCACAGCTTGTTACATAGATAAAATCAGTTCTCTCTCAAAATTTTGGATCCAGCAATTCCAGAAATTCTATAGGTGTCCCTTTTAAGAGGGCTTCTATATTGGCATTCATGTGAGCTGTGTACTCCTGATAGTACATGGTTATTCTTTCAAGAGGATCCTTTTTGTTTTCCTTGGGAGGTTGGATTCTTGGCTTCCTATTGGGTTTGGAAGTAGATGGCTAAGATGAGGGTGTAGAAGGTGATGGCTTTGGGATAGCATGTGGTTTTCTGATTGTTTTTGGTTTTGAGATAGAAGGCATTTTTCTAGTTTTTACTTTGGTAGAAGGTGGAGGTGAGGTTTTTGGTTTTGGGATAGGGACTGATTTAGACTGTATCTACCTTATCCTGTGTTGAATAGAAGTGTCATTCATCTGAAGATATGGGAAAGTCAAATTGTCAGCAATGGCCTCTAGATTGGCAGAATTGTAAAATGAGATTTCTTCCTTAGTGATAAGAAAGAGTTGAAGAGGACCTGAGGGAGAGGGAAACACTTTTCTAGGAGGCTTTGATGCTGGTAGCATTTAAAGAAGTTTCTTAGTGTAAGTTTGAATGATTGACTCTTTATCGAGAATGTGAATTTTGTGTTTCTTGGGAGTAAATGGAGGATTTGGAAGAAGTTGAATCCTATAGAGAGTGTTAGGATTCTCAAGTTTAGAAAATTGATATTCTCAAGGAGATAGATGAATGGACTATGAAAGAAACATCCTAGCAACTTCAGTGTTGATTTCTAACCTAGTCCGGCCCTCTGAATATGTCATCCTGATTGAATTTAATACACGAAGGAGAATATCAGGATTATCACCAACAACTGTTCTTTGAGAATAGTGTAGATGACTTTGCAGTGGAATTTGTGGAGGAGTGGGAGGATATAACCATTCTGAGAGAGGTCTTAACCATGGTGGATGAAGTAAAGTATTATCCCATTCTGGTGGGATTTACTCAATTCGTTCAGGGATTACTTCTCCAGATCTGATGAGATCCATCCAAGTCCAGTCCAAATAGATGGATGATCTTGGGTTCCAAATAAAATACACTTTAGAAATAGGAATAATAGTGAAATACTTCCCATGTCGAACAATAGTTCTATGAGGATTGGTAAGATAATCCTCAGGTAGATTGGAGAAGGCTTCAGTGTTGGGAATTGATGGAGGCTATGTTAAAATAGGGAAAAAAGAAATTTCAGCAAATTCACTTTCAGGTTGAGTTACCTTTGGAATTGCAAAAGATGATGGATGAGCAGGTGAGTGTGAGGAAGAAGACATTATTGTAATGGGAGAGTTAGTTCTGACTAGAGAGAAGTGATGTAGAGGTGATGAGAAGTGAGTTGGAGGAGGAGAGAAATGAGGATGAGCTGGTGAGAAGTGAGGATGATAAGCTTGACCTTTGAATAATTCTGCTAGAGCTTATAGAGAATCTAGTCTTTGGTCAACCTTATTAGCTCTCAAGATCATAGATGACATGGAAATGGAAAGATTATGATCCATTCTATTTATTTAAAGAGCTAGAGTAGACAGTAGTGTTCAATCATTATCAATCTATCCTCTAGGTGCTATGGGATTGGTTATGTAGTGGGAATTGATGAGGTGGATGGTTGATGAGTATGAGTGGGTCTAATGGGTGAAGGGGATTTGATACAAGTGTGTGATGGCATGGTTGCTGCTGCTGTTTCTTCAGATATATTTTCTCTCAAAATTACTTCCATTACTTCTTACATGATGGTTCTTTGTTCCTTTCTTAGAACTTCTTCTATTCTCTCAGCCTCAGATTGTTCTTCTCTGATGGAGAATTCCTCTCTTGTTTCTACTAGTGGACTCATGAAATCTTTTCTTTTTGTTCCTTCTTCTTCTACTACATGTGAGGAGAGGTCTTGCCTTGGTTCTGTAACCTGTTCTATGACATCTCCCTTTCTATTCTTTCATCAGGTTTGGATCCCTTTATTTGAGTTGTTCTTTTGGGTTTTACAATGATCCAGCCCTATGTTGTTGGTTTAAAGCCCATCCTTTTCAGAGTCTTTTTATCCAGTGTGTCTGTGTTTGTTGGCAACTCTTCATTTTCATTTGAGAGATCTATTCCTACTTCCCTCATCAGTTTGGTCAGAGTCATTCCATAAGGTAAGGGAAAACTTGTGGTGCTCTTGATTAAATGAATATGATCTACCATTAATTTGGCTAGATTCAGTTTTTTCCTATTCTTCAATGCCCATATAATTCTGGCATCCTTTTCAGACACATCACCAGTAGCTCCTCTTCTAGGATAAACATTATTCATAATAATAAGATATGCTAGCTTGAGATTTACATTTAGGTGACTAGCATGCAAATAATTTTCCTTCTCGTCTATTTTTGTTTCTGCTAGATTCGAGAATGGTTTTGCTCTAGAGGGCCATACTATCTCTTCCTTTTCTTCATAGAGATTGAAATAGTTTCTCAAACTCTCTATGGATAGTTCAATCTCTATTTCTCCTATCCATGATTTTTCTATCATTATGTTGAGATTATAGATCAGTGCTCTTATAAGTCTAAGATATAGTCTATCTTTATAACTCACATATTCATTCCAACCTTGGTATTTTAAAAAAAATTTAATAGTTGAAATTTTTTCCTTTTACTATTCTCTTATCCTCATATCTTTTTGCAAATCTGGAGTAATCAAATGAGCTATTCAAAAATATTACCTCAAGTGTATCAACTTCTCATCTGGCCTTTTTGGTTCCTCTTCTCTATGGAGAATTATCTCTTTCCTTTCTTTTCCATTCTGCTCCTTTGGCTCTAGCTATTTTGAGAGAAAGCTAGGGTTTTGAAAGGAAATGGTGGTTTTTGGGTGAGACGTTGGGGAAGGCAGGAAGGGAGAGAGAGAGAGTTGATATTAAGATTCAAAAAGAGCGGGTAGATGGAGAGTTTTCTCTGAAAGGGAGGTATCGAGAGTTTAGAGAAGATGAGTTTTTGAGAGGTTTCAAGCACTTAAATAGATCGAGTGTTTTTAGATTTTACCATTTGGTTTTAGATTTACTCCGAAACACTAATAGGTTTGGGTTTCGAATGCTCCAGAAGAGGTCCTTCGGAGGCAGGGAATGGATTTACAATTTCGGCAGCTTTGATTCATTACTTCGGAGGCTTTTATTGGGGCTTCGGAGGCTATGAAGTATCACATTGAATTTAACTCCGAAATTATAAAATAGGTTTTTGGAGTTTTGGATTTTAAGTTTTATATATTAATTATCCCTTTTACCCACAAATATATGTTCGTTTAAGTATCATTACCAAGATAGATAATTAAAGATGCATTATTATGTTTCTTGGAAAAAGAAAGATTTCAATATATTTCATTTTATGTTTTACACATATAAGAACTCAAAATGGCTAATTTGTTTGATAAATTAAGTATTTTATGCATTAGGATATAGAATGCTAAGTTCTCTTCTTATAATATTAAATCTTTCTTCTAGTAATGGTTTTGTAATAATATCTGCTAGCTGATTTTCTGTTGGGACAAATTCTAAGTAGATGTCATGGTTTTGAACATGGTCCCTAATAAAATGATGCCTAATTTCTGTATGCCTAATTTCATAGGTATATCAACAAAATTAAGGCCAAAATCTTTTAATTACTGTTTTATCTATAAGATCTGTGCATAACAACTTCCTTCTGCTATATATTCAGCCTCAGTAATTGACAATGCAACTATTTTTTTGTTTCTTAAAGAATCATGAGATAATCATGCTTCCTAGAAATTGGCAAGATCCTGAGGTACTCTTTCTATCTACTTTATATCCAGCAAAATCTGCATATGAGTAACCTATAAAATTAAAATATGAACCTTTTGGATACCATAATCTAAGATTAGGTGTATCTAAAAGATATCTAAAATTTTTTTTTAGAACAATAAGATGTGACTCTTTTAGATTTGATTAGAATCTAGCACACATGCATACACTAAACATTATGTTAAGTCTACTAGCAATTAAATATAGTAGAGATCCTATCATGCTTTTATAAAGTTTTTGGCAAACAAACTTACCTTTTTCATCTTTGTCCATTTTTATTGACGTACTCATTAGCATTCCATATCTTTTCCCATCTTCAATGTTGAACTTTTTTAGCAGTTCTTTTGTGTATTTGGCTTGGTGAAAGAAAATTGCTTCTTTCATCTGCTTAATTTACAGTCCCAAGAAGAAGTTGATTTCACCCATCAAGCTCATTTCAAATTCTCCTTGCATTGTCTTGAAAAATGTTTTGTAAAGATTTTCATTAGTTGCACCAAATACTATATCATCAACATAAACTTGAATTATAAGAATATCTTTTATTGCATATTTAATGAAGAGATTAGTGTCAACTTTATCTCTTGAAAAATCTTTCTCAATGAGAAATTTGCTTAACCTTTCATACCAGGCTCTAGGAGCCTATTTTAAACTATAGAAGGGTTTCTTAAGTTTGAATAAATGATTTGGGTTATGAGGATCTTCAAACCCAGGTGGTTGTTCTACATAAACCTCTTTATTAATAAATCTGTTTAAGAATGCACTCTTTACATCCATCTAATATAATTTGAAGTTCATATAGGATGCAAATGCAAGAAGCATTCTAATGGCTTCAATTCTTGCAAGAGGAGCATATGATTTTTCAAAATAAATTCCTGTATCCTCACACTATCCTTTTGCTACTAATCTTGTTTTATTTTTTACTACAATTCCATATTCATCTAATTTATTCCTAAAGAACCATTTAGTTCTTATAGCAGTTTGATGAATTAGTCTTGGAACAATAGTCCACACATTATTTCTTTTAAATTGATCTAATTCTTCTTGTAGAGCTAAAATCTAGTTTTCATCTTCTAAAGTCTGTTCTATGTAAGTTGGTTCTAGTTGAGAAATAAAAGCAAAATTGCCACATATTTGGTGATCAGAAGATCTAGTTCTAACTTTGTCATATACATCACCAATTATCTGACTTTCAAGGTGATCATGCATGAATCTCCAATCTTTAGGAAAAATATTGTTACCTTCGTTATTTACCTCACTAATGGATGGATCATCATCTTCTTCTTCATCCATCTTTGTGTCTGATTGGGAATGTTTATCTTCTTTGTCATGTATTTTCATTTTCTCTACTGAAGTTGTTAGTTCTCCTGTCTCATCATTAAAATCACTTATCCTTGAATTAGTACTTTTATCAAACTTTACATGAATAGATTCCTTTGCAGTCTTATTTTTTAGGTTATAGACTCTAAATGCCTTACTAACAATGGAATAACCAAGGAAAATGCCTTCACCAGATTTGTTTTCAAATTTACCATGGTTTTCTTTGCCATTGTTAAAAATAAAGCATTTACAACCAAAAGTATAAAAATATGAAATATTTGGTTTCTTACCATAGTATAATTCGAATGGAGTTTTGTTAAGTATAGATCTAGCAAAGATTCTATTAATAATATAACATGTTGTGTTCATTGCTTTAGCCCAAAAATATTATGGGTGGTTGTATTCACTCAATATTGTCCTTGTCATTTCTTGCAAGGATCTATTTTTCCTTTCAACTACTTCATTTTGTTCGGGTGTTCTTAGTGCAGAGAAAGTTTGAAGAATTCTATTGTTTTAACAAAAATCAGTGAATTTATGATTTTCAAACTCTCCACCATGATCACTCCTTATGACAACTATATGAGAGCTTTGCTTATTCTGTACACATTTGGAAAATACCTCAAAGAATGAGAAAGCTTCATCTTTGGATGTTAGAAACATTACCCAGGTAAATCTACTAAAGTCATCTACAATTGCATAAGCGTAATATTTCCCTCCAAGTCTTCTTGTTTTTGTTGGTCCAACTAAATCCATATGTAGCAATTGAAGGGGTTTGGTTTGTGGATACTTCTTTATTTGGCTTGAATGATTCTTTTACTTGTTTGCCTTTCATGCAAGCATCACACAACTTATTATCAAGTTTGAGTTTTGGTAAGCCAACAACTAGATCTTTATTATATAATCTTTCAATCAGATTTTTGTTGGCATGTCCAAATCTTGTATGCCACAACATTGGTTCATTGTCATTTACAACAAGACATTTGACTTGGATATCATTTAAATCTACCAAATAAATATTTTCATGTCTTTTTCTAAGTACTACAACTAAATTTGAACTATCTAATATTGAGCAAGTATGAGATTCAAATACAACTTTGTAACCATTGTCACAAAATTGACTTACACTTGAAAGATTGTGTTTTAATCCTTCTACTAGTAAAACATTTGAAATTGTAATAGAGGGAGGTTGGCCAATTTTACCAATTCCAACTACTCTTCCTTTTCCATTATCCCCAAAGGTAATTGTTCCTCCATTTTTAGCTGTTAGTTCTCTCTTTCTCCTATCATGTTTCTCGAGCAACCACTGTCAATGTACCACTTGCTATTCTCTGTGACTCTCAAACACACTTGTAATAATGAAATTAGGCTATAACTTTTGATATCCATTTAGGAATGGGCCCAGGTGGGTTAGTAGCAGAATATTTTAGCACCCATTGTTTTTTAGATGCTACTAGTCTATTTTCTGGATATATAGTGGCATTTACAACTTTCGCAACTATTTTAGGAATCTAAATCATATTCTATTTGGGTTCCAGTTTTCTTTTATAATTTTTCTTTCTTTGGTTTCCTATATCATTCTTTGTTTTAAGTTTAAATAAGGTAGTAATTAAGGTTCTTCTAAGAGCATGATTTTCTACTTTAATTGCTCAAGTTCTATATTTATATTTTGATTAGTTTTGAGCAATGTATTTTTTTATTTTAATTTGGAGCATTCATTCATTGTTATTTCAAGTTCTGTTTTAACTTCATTATGTTTAGCTTTTAAGTTTTTAAAATCTAAATATAGTTCTTCTAATAATTCTTCAAAATCAAAAATTTTAGGTTTCAAATTTACCTCATCATTGTGAATGGCCATAAGCTTATTCCTGTATGATGCTCTTCCTGATCTTTTTCTTTAGAGCTGAGTGAGCTGAATTGAGCTTCATTTTCTTTTTCTTCTTCACTCGAGCTTCTCGCATCATCTTTTCCAGCATTTCCCATGCAGCCATAGCTTTCTTCTTCTTTCAAAATTTCCCGCTATTAGAAATATTCTTTTTGTTAAAGTAAGAGTTATACCTTTTCTTCTTGTCTCCTCGCTTTTTATCTAGCTCTGGATAGTCAAATTTCATATGCCTAGGCTTGCTACAATTGTAGTAGATTAGAACTTTCTTTTTCTTGTATTTACTTTTGAAGTTCTTGGAATTATTTCAAAATCTTTTCTTCTTGAGCAAATTTTTGAATCTTCTGGTTATCATTGCCATATCCTTATCATCTTCACTGGTTGAGGTTTCTTTTGAAGATTCTTCATTTTTTGATTCTGCTTGTAAAGCTATTATTTTCTTGCCTTTGACTTAATTTGGAGCTTTTTATTTTATTAGGACTTCATGTGTCATGAGTGATCCCATGAGTTGTTCTACTGTTACCTTTGTTAGATCTTTTGCTTCCTATATGACAGTCACTTTAGGCATCCAGTGTCTAGGCAGAGATCTCAAGATTTTCTTTACTAGCTTAGACTCTTCATATTTTTCTCCTAAGGTCTTTAAGCTTTTGGTGATTTTTTGAAATATTCCAAACATTTCAAAAATATTTTCTGATTCCTTCATAGAGAAGGCTTCATATTCCTACACTAGAAGATTAATTTTAGTTTCTTTTATATGATTTGTACCTTCATGTTCTACCTTAAGTTTATCTTAGATTTCCCTAGCTGAATCGTATGTAGAAATCTTTTCAAACTTAGAAGAAGTTAATGCACAGTAGATGCAGTTCTTTGCCTTAGCATCATATTCTACTACTTGTATATCTTCTGGAGTGTATTTGTCTTCAATGTTAATGACATTCTTTTTATTTTTTACTATAAGCCACAACTAGTATCTATGATAGTCAAGAAATTTTGCATTCTCATTTTTCAATACCCATAATTTATGCTATCAAATAAAGGGGGTTTGGAAGTAGATTGTCCTTCAACATATATATTGTGGAACATACCTGCCATTTGAATCTCTTCACAAGTTAATATATTGGTAATCAAAATTTAACTAGTGAAGGCTACTTTAATACCACTTGTTGGTCCCTTACACAATGGTAGCTCAAGAGGGGGGGGGTGTGAATTGACCATTTAAAACTTTTGGCCAAATCAAATGATGAAGTGCTGAATGAATAAATAGAATAGATTGCACAACACACAACACAAGATTTTTATAGTGGTTAGCTTAGACCCTTCGTGGGTTCCTACTCTACTTCTCTGAGTCAGTCTCCTCTACTGATCTTAGGTTCCATAATACCTTGATCAACTTGATCAAATACACATTGGTTTTCCAACAAGCTCACCAACCAACTTACTAGTTTTCCAAGCTAACCAGAAAGGTTTTACAACTTGTTGGTTTTCAAAGCTCACCAACGAACTTGTATCCTTTCAACAAGTTCCCTACTTGCTTATCTTAATACATAAACACTAAGTACTCTCTACTTGTGTTCCCAAATACTAAAACAAAGTGTACAAAATAATGCCTCTTACTTAGGCAAACTTGTATTTAAATTCAAAACTTTAAGTAAATGAAATAAGCAATAAGATTAAAAGATCCAAACTCCTTGATTGAGAAGCGAATTGGGATTTGAAAGCTCTAACAGAGTTGTAGCAACTGGAGTTGAACTTTGAAGGAAGATTTTGAATGCTCAAAACTTTAGCTTCTTGTATTTCTCATATATTCAATATGATTAGTAGTTATTCTCTTTTGCATTTGAACACCTCTTTTATAGGCTGAGAGAGATTTTTACATTGCTGACTTTGGTAGACCTTAATAATCATATAAGTATTGGATGCTCTGAAGCTGCTTCTTCGGTTACTCCGAAGTGACAAGTGAACAGATAGTGTCTTGAATGATTTTGGATGCTTTGATTTGTTTTCTTCAGGTTTTCTGAAATGATAGTAAGCCTTTTTAATTATGATAGACCTTCGTAGAGATGAGTTTAGATTTTTCAAACGTTTGATGCTTCAGAAATGGTGACTCCAAAGTATTATTCGATGACTCTGAAGTTTGCTTGCTGACTCCGAAGTAAGGTTTTGAAGACTCCGAGGCAGGTATAATTGATTCTGAAGTGTAACCCCATGTTTTTGAAGTATGTCTTCATGACTTTGGAGTTTATTTGATTTACTCTGAAACCTATTTGATTAAATCTGAAGTGTATCTTCATAACTCTGAAGTTTTCCTGATTAACTCTGAAGTATGTCTTGTTATTTTTGGAGTGTACTGTGACAACTCTGAAACTTCCATGATGACTCCGAAGCATACTGTGACAATTCCGAAGCTTGTTATGACAACTCCACAATTTTCCTGTTAGTTTCAAAGTATGTTGTGATGACTCTAAAGCACGCTGTGAAGACTCCAAAGCTTTTCCAATTAACTTTGAAGTATGCTTGTAACAACTTCGAAGCATTCCAATTTACTCCGAAGTGTGTTGTGATGACTCCGAAGATGTTTCTGTTGGCTCCGAAGCATGTCTTCAATACTTTAAAATTTTTGTTTTCTTATTTTAAGTATATATGAAATTTATATACTTATTTTTAAAGAGCATTTACTTTGTTTCTTCCTTTGATCATTATGTAGGTTATTCTGAAGTTGAATATGGGTTAATGTTTCTGCAACATACTTGAGAATAAATTGTTAGTACCTTAAAGTTTCACTCATGTCTTTGTTCATCATCAAAATAAAATTAGTTAAGAATGTTCATAATCAAAATCAAGCTAGATAGTATGTTCAATAGAATGGTGGCATTTGTGTGGCATTCAAGATATTCATGATATTGATGACATCCATTGCATTCATGATATTCATGACATTCATGGCATTTATGACATTCATAGCATATGTAACAACTAGTGATGCTATGTCCACTTGATAATGGATGAGTTCACTTTGTTGATAGCCTCCCATATAGGATATTAGTTGGTAGCAGGCTAGACTTTATGAAGGATTAAGAATAAAAGTATGTTTGGAGTGTGATGAGAACGAATTAATAATGACTCAAATAGATATGAACAATATTTTAGTAGACTTGATCTAGAAATTCTTGTTTTATGGTATTAGCCACATGATAGTAGTTCCATTTGATATATGAGAATTATTTTATTGTATGTGCATCATAAACACACACGATAAGCCATCTTTTGTGGAAAATTTTGTTTTAGATGATTGGAATGGTCATTATGAGAAAAAATGAATTGGAAAAAAAATCGCTTATCAGGACATATGTTCTTGTTGATATTGAGTATCATGATGATGTAAATCTGGATAAATAAGGTATTTGGAGGTTATCTGGATTAACTTGTGATTATACTACGGTACCTTCCATAATTTGAGGAGATTAAGTAAAAATATTGAACATTACATTGAAAATTGATTGGATGATTAGAAAATCAATTTAAGATAATTAAAATGTTTTAGCATAATTGAATTGTAAATTGGTGATACCCATTGTAAATGGCAAGTCTTGTATGGCTATAATGATGTTTAGTAGTAATGCTACTATTGAGGAGAATGTATGAATATTTTGAATTCTTTAGATAAGGTACTATGTACATAACAGTTTGTAAATATTCAGGTTATATGATCAGAAAATCACAGCTTGCGTGGTGTATCATATAGATATGGATTCATAAGTTCTAATTGGATTATAAATTTGAGACATTAATAGAAATTACTTAATCTTGTAAGTTTTGAGGATGAAATATTTTGTAAGGAGGGGAGTCTGTAACACCTGGGGTGTTAAAAACTTAGTGACAAGAACTGAATAGGTGATTTTTGGCAATTGACCTCATATGATGTGGTGAATAGCATGCAAATGTTCTATTTCATGTATATGATGTGGTAACTGACTATTATGATGTTTGAAGTGGTTTATGTGAAAGGGGACCATTGGTGATTTTTAAAAGTATGAATTCTAAAATTTAATAACCCTTATAATGGATGGGTTATTACTTAAGTTTGGGAGTGAAATTTAATTACTTGGAATGATTATGCATCAGAGTAATGAAAAATGAAATGATTAAGAGTTTAGTGGTGATAGATGAGAGAAAAAGTTGAAAATTAGGAAGAAGACTAAAGGAGGGAAGTGTATATTATGAAAATGCTGAATTTAAAAAAGGGGTCATTTTGATTGAATTTTGACATAGATAATGGATTAATTTGAAATAGTATTCAACATATAAGTTGTATATCATGCAATTATCTGTCCAATGGAGCAAAAATCACTTGATTCTCATATCATATGAGGAATTTATGACTAATATACCGTAACATTTCCAGATGACTAAAAAATAACAAGATTAACAAGATGGGTCAACTTTATGTAACTTTTTGACATGTTTGTTGATGATTTGGAAAAAAATTTTAACAGAAAAGTTGTATCCCTTGAAGTTATCTTTCCAATGCCTCAAAAATCAAGTATGTAAAAGTTATGCCAAATTACTAATACTGTGTCATGGAGGTAGAAAATCTATCTTTTGGTATACAGCAAGTCCATGCCGTGACATGACTTTTCCCTATTGCGGCAAAGGTCCTATGGTGCGTTAAAGCACAGAAAAAACATGACTTTTTAAACCCCAAACCCATTCTGTTTCATTATTTTCCATTCTATTTCTTCTCCCATGCTTCAAACTCATGCCGTAGACCCTTTTTAGCATGATTCCACCATGATTTAGCTAGGGGATTACTATTTTAAGTGAGAATTCATTATTTCTTAATGAAGATGATAAAACCCAACTATTGGGTTCATGGGTTGGGGAAGAAAACATTGTTTAGTGTAAATGGATGGTGCTACTTAGAACTTTGGGCTTGGATTTTTATCCATGAATTGAAGCTACGCTTGGAATCTCCGGTAAAATGATTTTTCCTATCCGAATTTCTGTTTTTGCTTAACTAGGGTTTTGGGGGAAATTTCATGATGTATGTTGTATTAAACATGGGGAAGTTATTTAATAAGTTATTTGTAGTGATTTAAACATGAGAATTCATGAATTTAGCCTTGCTAGGGTTTTCACCCATTTATGAATAGTAACTATTATGGGGAAATGATGGGATTGTGTTGTCAAATCATAGGAAAAATGAATTATTCATATTTAATGATATATTGAAACTTAATTGGCATGGAAATTTATAATTTTGTTAAGTTGGAGTTTTGGAAGATTCATGAATAGTGGAATTTGAGATATAAAGATGAAATTGAAAAGGGATTCATAGGGGAAATGATTAATGCATGAAGTAGAATATTGTGGGACATGTTTGGCATGTTTGGGAGTGAACAATCTGATTTTTAATGAGAATCTAAATAAGGTTAAAAAGGGTTTCTTGTGTATCGCATGATTAAGCAATTAAGTTATTTAATTACTGGCATAATCGACTTGTGATTGGACTTAGTCACTTGTTCATTGAGCAGTATAGTCATCACATGTTAATAAATGTAGAATTCCTTGTTAGTTATATTAAATCCTTATAAATTAATCGATGCTTACAATGTATTTGATAAAAGGCTTTCATGAGGAATTGATATATTAAATGAAGGGTTATTAACTGGGTAAGCCTAGATCAAGGATCAAAGTTGATTAATAATGTACATGAATGATATGGATAGGTTGAAGCATATGAGAAATTGATAGTTGGACATGAATTGGTCAATTAAAGTTATGTTAGTATTAAGAGCATATCTAAATGGAATTATAATATATTTTATGCATGCAGGGCCTGTGAGCAATGATTAAATAGAAAATTATGGAATCTAAGGAGCAATGGAATTGAACTTTCTTAAAGCAAGTAGGCTCTTTCTTTTTCTATATGAAATATTCCATTTGTTTAATTGTGCATTTTTATGTTGGTTTGGGATAGTGCACATCCCATATTTTTTTATTTTTTATTTGTAGTTACTTTGGAAATACATGAATGTTAGGGATCATTTATATTCCTTGGTTGGAATTACTTAATGTTTTGTTTATGGGAAGGTTATGTGATTGTTGGGGAGTAGTGAGGATGGTTTATAGAAATGGTATTGTGACATGTAGAAATTGATAAAGTTACATATGTATGTATGAAGTATATTGATATGATTGAATGCAATTATTGAGATTGAATTGATAATGTAAATGAGGGTTTCTTGAGTATAAATTTTGATTATTTGGGTATGAAATTATGTGTTGGTTATGAACATGCTATTTTAATTCATTATTATTTTTGAGTCATGCCTACTTACTGAGTTGCACAGACTCATGTATTTTTATTTATATTTTTAGCTGACATGTCAAGCAAGGGAGCCCAAAGATGATGATCATTATTATAATTTATAAAAAATGTGTGTGATATTGTAATCTGAATTTGGAAAGTTGTATGTAATTGTATAATTGCATTCAGGAGTTCAAAGTGATGTATAATTACATTTCAATCCGAATTGTATAATTGTTGTTGGAGAATGTAAATTCATGTATAATGGAATGCATGGCATGTCATAGATAGGTATAATTAATGTTGTATTAGAATGATATGATCCTAATTATGTAGATTGCCATCATGATTCACCCAGGTCTTAGGCTATGGGAATGTGTGTTTTAGAAATTATTTCATTGATTTATTTGAAGTCAATTTATGATATGGAGTAGGGTATGATTATATAGGTTTGAATGGATGAAATTTAGAGGCTCTACCAGATTTTGGGTAGAGCACCCCACCCTAAAAGTGGAGAAATCCTAGTGAAATATAGAGGAAAATGCAGTGTCGTGCCTTGGAAGGCGAGGCATGACACTCTAATACCATTCTATCACACCCCACCTAGGGGCCTATGTGTTTTACTATTACCTTGTAATTTTTTCATTTTTATGGGAAATATTTTATCAGAAATTCGGAAGAGTTTGGTCTACATTATGTGGATTTAACCTATATGTTCTATAATCATAGAACATCAAAATTTCCATAATTATTAAGCAATGACATAAATTCTAAAACACATATATTTGCCCATAAAACATACCCACAGCTACTCAAATCAAAACTGAATCATGATGGCAATACATATCACTAGAATCATAACATTCCAAACACCATTTTGTCACAAATAATTTACTATAACATGGCAATACATTCTATAATACTCAATTGAAGTCTTTTGACACAATTGAACAAATACATTATGGCTTTCAAATACCCATACATCATACCGCAATGAAACTATCTTCACTTCTTGCTCACCAGCCTTAGCCCATAGCTTTACTTGACCTGCTAACTAAAAATTTTGAATAAGAAAGCATGAGTCTTGCACGAACTAAGTAAGTAGGCATGGTAAAGAAAATGATAATTAATCAAAAGCCATATTTTCTAATCTAGAACATGTATCAATTATAAAATGTAATCACACCATGCATGTACACTCATGAGGCTCAAGAACAACAACCATGAATGAAATGCATACATCTCATTCTTAGATGTAAAACACAACATTCAAAAATTCATATCAATGCAAATAATCTATGCCAATCAGACGTATAATATCACAAGTCCTATGTTATTCAGGCTTATAATATCACAAGTCATGTCACATATAAACCATGGAATGTGTCCCATTCCATCACTATACATGTTCATTCGATTATCATCTAAGCAACTGATGACTGAATTTCAGTTACTATATTTTGTATTGGAAGAGTGGAGACAAGGAGAGAAAGCAAGCAAATATGGAGAAACAAAGCAGGGATGGAAGGCAAACGGAGTAGCAAAAGTGCAGAGCTGAAGTAGCAAGGAGGTGGGATGATCAACATGTTGGCACTGCCAGCGATAGTGGCTGATCAAATCATAAATTAATTTTTTTTAAATATTATTTTTATTTGCAAAAAAGTTACATTTTTAAGCCCTATATTTATTAGTTTTTGAGAGTCTTTTAGGGAGGGGTTTAGGATTTTTCTTGGAGGTTACTCAAAGGTTTAAAGGTTTTTTGGAGGAGCAAAGAAGCAGATTCAAGAGAGCAAAGGTGAATCAAGAAGGCTAATTAAAGTATGATGTTTTTTCATGAAGGGAGTATCTTTTTATTTTCTTCATGAACTAATTCCTTCTTTCTAGGGTGATTTTTTATGAACCTTGTTATTTGAATTATTGATTATTTAATGCAATTCTGTGTTTTTATTAGATTTTATTTCAATCTTTTAATTTGTGTGATTGCTTGATCACCAATTTCATAAATCTTATTAATTGTCTATGCATGGTTAATTTGCACACCTAACACACAATCATGAGCTTCCTTGAATGAGAAAAGTAGAAGGTTCAGGCGCACACCTAATGCACAACCATTCTACTTGGTTCATAGTTCTTGATCGTAATGTGTTTTCACCTCAATTATACTACACACCATAGGTAATTGGAATGAATGAAAGCACTTGATTTAAACCCGCACACTAAATGGTAATAATCATATCATAAAAAGAATGAACCCAAGCAAGCATTGAATCCAATATCCAAATAGTAGGGGGAGTCATTAAGTGGTGAAATCTAAACCCTAGACCTTTGCTACTTGAGATTTATCATATATTATTTTGTAGCTCTAGATTTTTGATTATTTCTTTAGTTTATTATTTTTATTAGTTCAAACCAACAATCCATCTTTTCAAAGTTAGTTTTAGTTAGTAATTTAATTTAATTAAATCAGTTTGCCATTCTTTGTGGGATTGACCCTTGCTCACACACACTATTGCTATACAATCATGCACTTGCAAGGTATTATAATTTGAACCATCAAGTTTTTGGCGTCGTTGGTGGGGAATGGTTCCAAATTGATTTAATTAGGTTTAGTTATAAATTTTTTGTTTTAGAGTTATATATGTGTTTAGGATTTTTAGTTATTTGATTTTCTTTCTTTTTGTTGAGTTGTGATTTTCAAGGAAGAAGAATAGATGGAAAATATGTATCAGATGCTTGGTGCCAACTCAGAATAAATGAATGTTAGAGGTAAGTCAAGAGGAATGCATGAATTGAATTCTAACACTGAGCTTTCTATGCATATATCTGAGCTTGTCAAGGAGACAAAGACATTATGCTCCATGGTGACAGACCAAAAACAACCAACTCTCACTAAGGTACGTTCTGTATGTGATTTTTTTGGTCACTCATACAATACTTGTCACTCTAAGCAGAGTTTTGCAGCATCTTCTGGATAAGCCAATACAATGAATTTCTATAACCAACCATCACTTGACGATCCATATCTTGGTTGGAGAAGTCATCCAAATTTTTCATGAAATAATAATTCGAATCAAATTCAATCTAGAATGTTTTTTCAATTATTGAAACCTCTTGTTGAAGAAACATTGCAATGTTTTATCCAGGCAACCCACACTCAATTCCAGAAGGAAGAAACTAAGTTTCAAAATATTCAAGCAAGAGTCCAGAGTGTAGAGGCATCCATGAAGATGATAAAGACTTAGTTGGGGTTGTTCAAAGCCACACATATGGGAAGTTCCTTAGTCAACCAGAGCAAGCAAAAGCGGTCATTACATTGAGAAGTGGAAAGGTAATTGACAATAAAGTTTGCAAAAGAACTAATGATTCACTTTTATCTACAAGAAATGATAAGAAAGAGATAAAGGCAAAGGAAGATGTGCTATCAAGAAAGGAAATGTTTCCAATAGTTGACCCACTAGTCAACTACAAAGCAACCCCACCTTATGATTCTCTAGTTCCATTTCTAGGAAGGTTAAAGTAGAGCAAATTCGATAAGTCATTTTCTAATATTTATGAGATTCTTTCTAAAGTGAATGTAAACTTGCCACTGCTTGATGTGATAAAAAATATGCTTGCTTATGCTAAATTTTTTAAGGAACTAAGTGCAATGAAGCATAAGTATGAGCCTCATGAAAAAGTAATTGTTTCAGAAGCAACCAACATAGTGTTGCAAACAAATCTATCTCAAAATTAAAGAATCTAGGTAGTTTTAATATCTCAATTACTATTGGAGGAATAAATAGGGCAAAAGCAATGCTAGATCTGGGAGCAAGCATAAATTTGATACCTTATTTTGTTTATTTATAGCTTGGTTTGGGAGAATTAAAACCCACTACAATGTCTCTTCAGCTTGCAGACAGATCAATGAAATATCCTAGAGGCATTGTAGAGGATATTCTTGTGCAGATAGATAAATTGATTATTCCAGTTGATTTTGTGGTGGTTGATATGGAAAGGCAAATGATTCTAGAGAAAGAAGTACCCATTCTTTTAGGATGCCCATTCATGGCTACAACTAAGAAAATCATTGATGTACAAAATGGAAAGTTGAAATGACTGTCTTAGATGAGATGGTGGAATTTTCTATTTACAATTCCCTTTCACTGTTGTCTGATCCTAGTGTCTATTTTGAAGTTGATAATTTAGACTCACTTGTTCTATCTACTTTTGTACAACAGGAATCAAATGATAAATTGGAATTGGTGCTCACTATGGATGGATTGGTGGAAGATAAATAAGTAATGCAGTTGAAGGAAACACTTGACAGTGCAAAGGAAGTGGAAGTTGAGGAAACACCCCAAGAAGAGCTTAGATAAGCCAATCCAAAAGTGGAACATGCAAAAGCCACACCACCGACATTAGATTTGAAGCAATTGCCCAAAAGTTTAAATATGTGTTTCTTAGTAAAAATAATACTTTTTCAGTTATAATAGTTTCTGACTTGTCTATGGATGAGGAATGTAGGTTATTGACTGTATTGAGAGAGCACAAGGAGGCTATAGGTTGGACTTTGGCAGGTATCAAGGGGATTAGCCCCACTGTATGCATGCATAAAATACTTCTGGAAGAGGATGTAAAGCCTTTCAGAGATGCATAGAGGAGATTGAACTCACACATGAAGGAGGCCATTAGAGCTGAGGTTATCAAACTATTAGATGTAGGTATTATCTACCCAATCTCTAATAGCAAATGGGTAAGTCTAATAGATGTTGTACCAAAGAAATCTAGTCTCTCTATTGATAAAAATTACAATGATGAATTGGTGCCCATGAGAATGACTATAGGGTGGTGAATGTGCATTAGTTACAAGAAACTCAATGTAGCCACAAGAAATGACCATTTTTCTCTCCCTTTCATTGATCAAATGATTGAAAGATTAGCAAGTCATGCTTACTATTGTTTTATGGATAGTTTTTCACATTATAATTAGGTTCCCATTGCTCTAGAAGACCAGGAAAAGACTACTTTTACTTGCCCATTTGGAACATTTGCCTATTAGAGGATGTCTTTCGGTTTGTGCAATGCCCCTGAAACCCTTCAAAGGTGTATGATGTCCATCTTTTCTGACATGATTGAAAGGTTCATTGAGGT
>JAYJMB010041546.1:0-32151 GCA_036873735.1 Pouteria campechiana
CGATGGACTATCCAGAAGCCTCCACTTATAGCCCAGGACTTCCTTCCTTGGCTTTCCGATGTGGGAAGTGTCACACTTTTACACCCACTGATTGTTCAACTATAGTAGCAGGTGCAATTGTTATCTGCTTCTGTAAGAGCAGCTTGGGTGGTGACTTGCTGTTCCACCGGTGGCACTGGAGGTAGATTGGCATTATCTTCCTCTAATCCTTTAGACCTATTATTAGGTTCTCCTATCTCTAAATTTCTGTGAGTAGGAGCAGGAGTCTTTCTAGTGTTTACCATATAAACCACACGATAGACTAGTCTTAGCATCAACTTAGCAATTACTCGACTAGTACAATGCCATGTATGAACACTCCCATCCTATGGTGTATATCCTCATCATCCTAGGGTTAGATACTAATATAGTATGGAGTTACACAATATAAATACTTGGATTTGCCAGAACCAAAACCACTCTGATACCATTCTGTCACACACCAAACTTAGTTGAGTTTTCCTTGTAAAATTAGGGCATGACACCAATAATATATGATTCAAGAGTCTACTCTTGAGTAACACTCCTACATCATATATATACTAGATTTATGTGTAACCTATCATCAATAATGTCAAATAATAATGTCCACCATCATCCCACAGATAATATTGATAATCCTGAGCATAAACATAATGTAAACCATACTACCATACTAAACGAGTTACAACGTGATAGCAAAGTAAATTATAAATCACAATCCTCTCTTCCACATAAACAAATAAATAAAAAAATCATGCCTCTCTCTCTCTCTCTCTTCTCTCTCATGAACTGCTAAGAAGTCAATCCCGTAACCCTTGATCAATTATGATTATGTTGCATTATGATAACTTGAAAAAAATGAGAATAAACTAGTGAGTGATAACTCAGTAGGTAGGAATGAAATTAATACTCAACATTTCAAATGTAATTGCACAACAATAATGTATGTTATAACAAACTTGATGATCCCTAGCAATCATTTCAGATGCATGTAAGAAAAACAATGTCACATGACTCTAGAATCATGCATAATCATATATATCACTTTAACATTGTCTTAACTCTAATGGTGTAAACTCTCACCACTCAAGACAAGCTATACTCTGGTGATTTCTCTTTATTCTCTACTGACCACTCTTGGCATTTATCATTCCTCTAGTGATACAACTCTTATCACTGATGATACTTTATACCTTCATGACCACTTACAACTATGGCACACTCTCAATGTCACCTATTAGTCAATGAAAAGAATACTCTCTGAGACTATAACTCTTGAGAAAGTTGGCAAGTTAGCTCTTAAGTGGCATGACAACTTATAAAATGGGTATATTTCATAATCATGTATATACATACTCTTATAAGCAAGAAAACATATAGATTCATTCATATGATCATACACAACTCATATGCATGAATAATCATGATCTCAGGTATATAAACTAACATAATCTCATAACATACATAAACTAAACAATCAATAATAACCCTAATAAGAATATAGCAAGCAATCACATAATTTTTCAATATAAACCCTTGACAAGCCCCTTCTTAGTCATGTAAACTTGCCTGAGCTCTCCTCTAGGAAATAAAGTCTCATATAATCTATCTTCCTCCTCATACAAGAATTTAATAACAAAATCTTATAATGATAACATTAGGAAGGGTTCAAAGCTACTTACCTTTTTAAGCAGAGATTAATTTACTTGCCTCCTTACTTCACTTGACACTGTTTGACAAAACATGCTTGTTAGATTACCTACTCTCATATGAGAATAATCTAATTCCCTTTTCTAATTATAAAAATTTAGGTTATAGAAATTAAAAAAAAGAATATGATCTTGATGTTTTCGTAGTCCATTTTTCCACAGTTTAGCATTGATCATGATTCATCCATCGCTTATGATCAATTTGCTCCATTTTCATGGAAACAATCTAATCTCATGGTCCCATTCATACATAAAGTCCTAAAAAAATATTAAATATCATTCAATATTATAATAATTTATCCAATCAAAGAGATCTTGATCATTGATCATGATCCAACCATCAATCATGTCAAAACTTACATATCAACTCCTTCTAAGATCAATCTCATACAATTGAATAAATTTGTTATCTAATTGAACTAAAATCAAATAAATATCAATTAAATCTATAACCAATAGTAATGTAATCATTTAATTAAAATAAAATAGATTCTTAATTGTTGATTAAATGGCAATTGAATGGCTAAGATTACTCTATTCTCAACATATATCCAATTTGATCATGATCAGGACCCATTCATAATGATTTTTCATCAAATCAATGCAACCAGGTAACACCCCAAACTCTACCCAATGTGAAGTATTGTCTGCTTTAGGCCTTCTAAATCCCGCTGGCATGCAAAGTTGCACAGTTTTGCCCATTTAGGCCTACTTTTCTTGCCCAAAAGGTGCCTCACAATAACTTTGGTATTCACGTGATCTTTTTCATCACACATCCAATGTAAGCTCTCTATATCTGCTCACATGGCAGTGGTCAAAAAGTGTCTCTGATACAATTTGTAACACCTCCAACTCCAGTTAATGTGAAGTAATATCTTCTCTGGTCTCACCAGATCTCGCTAGCATGCAAAGCCTGCATGGTTTTGCCCATTTAGGCCTACTCTTCTAACCCAAAAGGTGTCTCACTATGACTTGCCACAATTCACATTCAAAACTCTAATATCAAGTCATATTGGTTTCAAAACTAACTCTGATACCAACTTGGCTACAAATTCAGTTGGTATCAGAGTTGGTTTCGAAACCAATATGACTTGATATCAGAGGTTCGAATGTGAACTGTAGTAAGTCATTGTAAAGCACCTTTTTGGTCAGAAAAGTAAAGTCTAAATGGGCAAAACTGTGTGGGCTCTATGTGCCAATGAGATTTGATGGGCCCAAAGCGGACAATACTTCACATTGGCTAGAGTTAGGGGTGTTACAGTCTTCTTCTACAATTGGATCATACATCAAAACAAGTAAGAGTTGCAGTATGTGAACAAGTGGGGCTATAGAAACTATCTTGGAAACAACCTACCAATCCAATATCATCCAGGATTGAGAAATAATGAGAATGTTTCTTATGGGAATTTGAAGAACACCATGAACCCACCTACTCATTGTCAATCTCCACAAATAGAAAAGAAGGCATCACTTGAAGATCTTATGAGTACCTTTATAACAGAAAGTCGAGCAAGATTCACTTGGAATGAAGAAAGACTTGACAGTATTGAGATGCACGTAGGAAATATAAATGCATCTATCAAGTGTTTGGAAACCCAAATTGGTTAACGTGCTAATGTTGTCAACAATCCAAACAAAAATATTTTCTTAGCAACACTGAGAAGAATATATGCAAACGGAATGAGATTTTGGAAGAATGTGCTGCTAATGATGAAAGTGTTCAAGATCCTTTGGAATAGTGCAATGAAAATTCTATAAGTCAAGATGTTACAAAAACTAGTGAGGTTATAAAGCATGTTCTAGCTTTGGATGCATTACCATAAGAGAAATCTAGTGACATTATTGAAAATCTTCAAGAAGAGTCATCAATGGAAGAATTCAAAACTAATTTGAAACTGAAGTAATTGACCAATCAATAAAGGTATGATTTTTTGTAATGATTCATTCTTTTCAATGATTATTTCTTCTTCTTTTGCAAGTGTAGAGAAAGATGAGCTACTATAAATCCATGACAAGAAGTGTACTATAATATCTTCAAGGTGATGAAGCTACTCAATGGGAATGAGGACTACTTTGGGATCGATGTAGTGGATGGAATCTTTGAAATTTTTGTGAAAAAGCATATAGACAATGTTGAAGTAATCAAGTATGTGTACAACTAGGTGCACTAGAAAAATTCCAAAAGCAAATACCCAAATTCAAAGAACCAGAGCACTGAAAAGCCAAAATTCACTTAAAAGATGGAAGACCATAGTTAGGCTGAGACTATAAATAAAGCGCTTCTTTGGAGGCAACCCAAGCTTTCAAACTTTTCCTTTCTTTTTTTATTCTCATTAGTTTAGTTTAGTTTTGCAAATTAATTTTTAATTGGTTTTTCTTGATGCAGATGATCTATTCAAAAATTTATGCACACCACTAATAGCAACCTTCATACACCGTCAGAGGAGAAAATGTCCCCACAAGAAAGTTCCCCCCCTTTCACACCCCCCCCCCTCTTTATGCATTATGTTTAACATTGAGGACAATGTTTGATTTAAGTTTGGGGGTATTTATTTATTTAGGGATTTTCATTAAGTAGTGGGCAAATTTTTTTGAATATAGGTATATTTTTTTTCATTGAGCTTCACTTTTTGATCCATTAGTTAAGAAAATCCAAGAGAAATTGTGCAAAATTAGTGAATTTGAATGAGTTGGATTAATTCTCTCTTGATGATCATTAACCTATGCTAAGTTTTTTATTACCATTACACATGATTTAGAAGGAAGGATACACACTACCTTATGCTTTAATGATTCTTGTTTGAAGTCCTTTTTTCATGAATGATGAAATTTGTGTTGAGCACATTATGTTATGATCATGTGAAGTGTATGTGGATTAGTTGATAATGTTGTGAATTAATGATATATTTGATTAACATGAGAATGCTAGAACTTGTTTGATTATCCCTCAAGGTGAAATTCTAGATTACATGTTTATTTGGAAG
Organism: Pouteria campechiana; assembly: GCA_036873735.1. Lineage (NCBI taxonomy): Eukaryota > Viridiplantae > Streptophyta > Magnoliopsida > Ericales > Sapotaceae > Pouteria > Pouteria campechiana. The sequence goes on from JAYJMB010041546.1 coordinate 4,715, forward strand.
TGATTTAGGCATTCTTTGATCAATTTGAGACTTTCAAGCTAACCTGGTACATTCAAGTCACTAGTGTCCCCATTAAGCCTTAATGAAAGAATGGCATATGCAAAGCATGTGAAAAACCACCATTCAAATTCTCTTTCTTTAGCCTCATCAGTCAAACCCTTTTAGCCTAACCATGTTTAACCTACTAAGAGACATATTCTATACACATGGTTGTGAGAGAGGTATAAGTGAAGCAAAAGAAGATAAGTTTGGGGGGTATTGAAAAGAAAATTCACAAAAGGAAAAGAAAAAAGACAAAACAAAAAGAATCAATAAGATTTATCCTTCAATTGGGGCATCACATCCCAACGAATTCAAAAGAAAAATAAGTTTAGGGGTGTTATAGTAATATATCCCACAAAAAGAAAGAGGAGAGAAAACAAAAAGTAAAAAAAGTGAACATTCATGTGCAAATTCATTGATGATCTCTTACTTTGTGAATCCTTCTTCCTTTTCTTTTGTGAGCCAATTCCAAGGCCCCATTACAAGCTTAACAAAGACCTATTAATCTAAGTGGATAGATTTATCTACACTAGTGGGGAGAGATTATGAAAAGCAAGCCTATGGGATATCTTATAGAGATCATTAGAATCATTGGTTTACATATTGTTGATTGAAAAGCACTCATGTAGCATGAGATTAACAAAACATTCATACACGATTTCACTTCATGAAGAGATTGATGAAGCATGAGTTTCATGAGATTAATTGGTGAGTATTTTGAATGATTTCTGAATTATATGTGTATGTGTAATTTTTCTAGCAAGTTCTTGACTATTTAAGATAGATTATCTTAAAGGACTCATAAAATATGATTGCTATTTTTCTCTAGGACAATCAAAAGCTAAGTTTGGTGGTATTTGATAAGCTCATAATTTATCATATTTTAATACCTAAATTCACATGCTTTAGATCCCAAATTGACATGATTTTATTGTATTATAATCGCATTTGATTAAATATTGCACTTAATGGAATTAGTTTGTGTTTCAGGCATCAAAACATGTCAAAAGGAGCTGAATATGAAATAGTTTTCACTTTGAAGCCAATTTTGGTATAAATTAAGACTAACTTGGGAAAAGTGTTCAACATGAAAGTTTAATTCCTTCAAGTTATTTGTCCAATGAATCAAGAATCATAGGTTTAGAGATCCTATTTGGAAGTTATGGCCAAAACACTACAATTATCTCAAAAATTAGACTTGCTAAAAGTAACTTCAAATGTGCAGAAAAAGGCATCATTTGTAATTAATTTTTGAAACTGATGAAACCTGATTTGAAAAAAGTGTTCAACATAAAAGTTGTATTCTTTTAAAATTTTTTTCCAACACATCAAGAATCATATGATTTTGACATCTTATGATAAAATTATAGTCAAAATACCAAACTTGTGTCTAGTGGACAATAAGACTAGAGATGAGGTGCCCAGATTGGGTGCCTTGGCACTAGTTTAATGTAGATGGGTGATCTATTTTTAGTAATTCTTGTTATTTGCATCAGGTATGATTTGGAATATGTATGGAGGTGCCACTTAACCCTAAATTGGGTTATTTAAATAGGATTTGAGCTATAAAATTGGGGGAGTTAGGATGCAACAGAAAATAGAGACTTTTGGTGGAGGAGTTAAAGATTAGAGGAAATTACAAGACAAAGCTAGAGGAAGATCAACATCAACTTAAATTTTCTTTATTCTTCTTATTCTTCATTTATTATTGGAATGGTGTTAGAATACTTAGACTTATTTTTTATATCATTATGAGTAGCTAAACTTCTCTTTCTAGAGGAGAGATGAATTTTATATGGAAATTATGGTGTGATTAATTAGTTATTTTATTAAGAGTTTTTATTAGTTTATTTATGATGTCTTATTTTTAATGCCTTCAATTTATTGGTCATCTTTGAATAATCTTATATTTGGGATTGAACACTTTGGAGAGGTAATCCTGAATAGGATCTAAGCATTATAACATGAAATTCTAGATGACTTAGGAGAGTTTTTAGGTTTTATGAAATCATTCAAAAAAATCATAGATCTTAATGTTGGTCCTATAAGGTATATAGCTCAAGAGAGGAGGTGTGAATTGAGCAATTAAAAATTATGGCCATTAAGATTAGTGTCTTGTGGAGAGATAGATATCAAATTGGGTAGCACTATATACTGGAGATTTTTATAGTGGCTCGACCCTACTCAGAATTTACTCCACTCTCTGAGTGAGCTTCCCTTACTGAACTCAGGTTCCAATAACATAGGTTGGTTTTCCATGAGCTTATCAACAAAGTCATACACTGGTTTTTAAAGTTAATTAAAAATCACTAATATACAATGATGGTTTTTCAAGCTCACCAACAACTCACCGGTTTCTAAGATCACTAGCAAACTTATTCAACTCACCAATTTCCAAGATCACTAGCAAACTTTATACAGCAAGTCTCTCTTCTTGGTGAAGTAGATAAACTGCAAGATGATCGTACTATGAGTTTCCTCTTTGTTAGGCTAATTTGTACACTAATGAAATATAGATGAAATAGATATTCAATGAAGAGCAAAGGATATCAAAACTCCAGAGATAAGATGATGATGTCATCTTAAGCATTGGATTCTCTATTAAGCACAATGGAGATTGAATATTGTAAAGGAAGGGATTTTTTTTAGAGTAGATGCTCATTAATGCTCTTCTCTCTTTCAATCTTGTTCTTCTATTTCTTGCCTTCTTCTTTATTCTTATGCCACCTTTATAATATCTTGTATTCCATAGATGACTTTCATTAAATAAGGAAGACCGTTTTGATTATCTCCCATTGAGAAAAACTGTCTTCTAATTGATTTATGTCAGTTGGAAAGTCTACAGCTCTATAAAAGAGGTCTTTTAAGTTCATTCCTTTTGGGGAAAGAAGAGAGGTATCGTCAAAAGCACACAACCTTTGAGAATAGAACTGCTGACAGAAGGAAGAGTTCTCTATTTAAACTTCTTTCTTTCTATCTTTGTCTTGTTCTCTTTTTTATAAAGTTAATATTCTCTTCACATGTTAACCCCTTTGAATAGAATTACCGATAGAAAAGGGGATGCTTCATTTAAATTCCTTTCTATCTTTAGTTAATTTACTTTTTCAAAATTGATGTTCTCTGCTCATGTGAAGATTTGCTCAACTGTCTCATCCAGTATTTGTTTGAGGTTCTTTAATTTGCCTCAATTAGATTCAGACAAACTTTCTCTGAGTAGAATAGAAAGAATCATTTTTCTCCAAGCATACTGTTTTTCTCCAAGCATACTGCATTCCATTTAGCTGAAGCAAGGTTTAGAAAAATTAATTGAATTGTTACTTTTTCCAAAGTTAATTTTGGACAAACTTTGCTCTACTTTTCTTAGGGTACTTTATCCTAAGTGTATCTTTTTCTTTTGCATTTTTTTGAAATGTCTCTCTTGCAGCTTCAGATGAAGTTCCTCTTCATTCTGGTTTGTCCACGACTTATACATTTGTTCGAGGCATCTGCCTTAAACCTTTGAATGAAAATTTTCTTCACTCTACTTTGTCTGTGATTAATTTAGACAAACTTTAGGCTACGGATGAAAAACTTTTAACTAGAACTATGAGATGCAATTTCATCCTTTAGCATTTGTCTAGATAGGATGTTTTCCATGTTTGGCTAAAGCAAGTCTTCGTCTTAGATTCACATTTTCTAGGGAAGAATTTTGTGGTAGTTGAGGTTTTGTCTGCCATAACTGCAAATGTATTTTGTGACTTCAAAATTCTATTTATCGTCACATTGTTATTCTTAAGTGTTAACATTTTTCTCCATTATAGTGGATCATGCCCTATCCACTAGACTTGAGTTGTTTCCTTGATATGTTATTCATTATTGTACACTTGGGAACAATAGTCAATACCTTAACTATTCACTCATATATTTTTATTCATCATCAAAACTTGGTTGTTTACCTTATTTATCGTTTGAATCATGCCAATAGATACTTGACTCGACACTGGGGAGAGGGAGTTAAGTGAGTTAGAATTCTTGATTTATAAACCAATAAAATAATCAATATATAATGAGTTGAAAACACCATGATTGAAATATAAGTGAAATCGATCCTCTAGAGCTTCTTTGTCATGATTTCTTTCCACCAAAGTCTATTTACTTTTATTTCTTATTTACTTTCTTATTTTTTGATTTTTCAAATAAAGTTAGGGTTATTTTCTATAATAGTTATGATTAATTAAAATTCACAATCCCTATGGAGACAATAACCTTCTCATCATTATACTATAAAACTTGACACTGTATGCTTGTAGTTGAATTGCAATGAACATTCCAATATCTCAATTGGAAATACAAGCTAGTATCATTGTACTCTTATAGATTCTAGTTCTAGGGGGTATGAACATAGTCTAAGAAGTTGATTGTGAATTACACTCCAACAATCACACTTATTCTTGTTGAGATTAGTCTTCAATACCAACTCAAGGAAATAGATAAAGAAATAGGAAAGAATTAAGTTACACTTTTGTTATGTCTCTTTTGAAGCACAAGGTAAGCTTTAATACTCCTTGAAAGCCTTTTTTAATGTAGTGAAGTCTTCCCTTTGTTGTTGGTGTAAGCCTTGAAAATAGAATTTATGAAGATTGAAGGCTTGAAGGCTCAAAAGCTTGAGTTGCTAATGAATTTGAAATTTTTGACTCAATGAATACATACAATAACTTTGTTCAATGTCCCAATCTTACTCCCTTTTAAGATTTTTTCTAAATCCAACTATTCAAAGTAGTTAGGGTGACTTTAGTGCACTTTAACATTCAAAAATTTCAATCATCACAGTCATAAAGCGCTTGGTAAACGATTGCAGTATTAGCTGCCATCTACAGGCAGTTTGGCAGGTGGCTTACATATGGGCTATAGTTGGTTTTCTCAAACATCCTTCAAGCTAAGTTGTTGGACGTTGGCAAGCAAATCACAGGTTGTTGCAACATTCAGCTATGCTCCTAAGGTGATTTGATAAGTAGTTAAGATTTTTCTTCAATTCTTTAGGTCCTTCTTGCTTTGGTTTGGCAGATGGTATGCTCAATCACCTTTCATTTGATTGTGTTATCACAGGTGTATTAGTCGCAACCATAGAATCCCATAGTGTGGCTTAACCGAAGAGATGAGGGTTGAATTTGGTATATAAAAATTCATCACTTAACCCTGTTCGACCATTTCCCTCTTTTCATGCTTATGTGTGTTGTGATGTAAAGTGAATGATCAAACAGTAAAGTGCATGAAGGATAAAGCAAGTAAACAAGCACACACAAACAACACAATTTTTATAGTAATTCAGAAACTCCATCCCTACATCCACTATTCTAAGAGCATACACTCATTGTGCCTTGGGTTCCACTGCATCCCATATAATGGAAATACAATAGTGCTTCTAGCACTTTTCTAGATTCCAGTTCTAGGGGGCTTAAACAAGTGTTCCTAATACTCTTCTGGATTCCACATCTAAGGGGCATAACCATAGTGTTCCCAACACTCTTTTGGTTTTCACGAGCTCACCAAGAAACTACTGGTTTTGAAGGTCACTAGCAAACTTGATGGTTTTTCAGACATCACCACCAACTCTCTAGTTTTTAAATTACCCAAAAAACTAATACACTTTACAAAATATTGCACAAAGGAAGATGAAGTCTTTTACGCCTCTAGTAATACAATAAGATCTTTCTAAAATGTAAACTCAATGGCCATAAAGATAAGCATATTGAAGCTCATAAAAGATAGATGACAGTTTAAGCTCTTGTCCATGAGTGGAAGGATTTACATAAGGTTAAGCTCATTTGAAATGTCTTCCTTCACCACCTTAGATCATTCTACCTTTTTTTCCTTAAATAGCTTCTTCATAATTTTGATCATTAGAGAAGTTGGGTTTTTTTGAATGCAGAAACAAGAACAACAATAAATGAAGAATACCGTTGAGATTTTTGTCATTGGAATACATGCCTTTCTGATTTATTTTTAGATGTTGTATCATCATTCTTTTATAGAGAGGAAGATAACCGGTTGCTAAAATGTCTTTTCTCATTTTGACTTAACTCAGCTAGAAAACTTGTAGTGCTACTTGTTGTCATTTACATGCAAGTCATATAAATCAGTTTTCTTTTGATGGTCAAGGCCTCTCTCTATCTACATTTGTCTGTCATAAGTTATAGATGACTTGTCTTATTAGTTTGTCAGTCAATCCTTCATGAGTGTGATTTATCTATTGTAAATAATAAATGAACTCTAGTACCATAAATGAAGTCAAATTGATTGACAAACAAACTCTACTTTGTCGGCTACAAGTTTTAGATAAATTCCTTCATGAGATTTGTTTGTCAGTCAATCTTTCATGAATGTTCTTTGTCTATTGTAAGTAACAGATAAACTCTAGCACCATACAAAAAGTCGAACAGATCATAGACAAACCCTACTGATCCATAGACAAACTCTACTTTGTCAAATAAAGTATGATGTCCTTCTTTTGTTTCCCATTCATCTATTGTACATGACAGACGATGACTTTGCTTTATCTTGGACGAATTAGGCTTTGCACTTCGTCTATAGGTTTGTCTATAGTAAGTTGTAGACAAATGTGCCTTTGCATTGAAGTTCACTTGTCCAAGCAGCTACTTTGTCCATGCAGGTTTGTCTATGCTCACTATATAACTTCCACTTCGTCTATTATAAGTTACAAACGAATTTGATTCTTTGGATGAAGTTGAATTCCTCATTTGTTTTGCAACAAATGGAGTTCATCTTTGCAATTTCCTTCTTTACTTCATTCTTGATTTGTCTATCTTTGCTCAAATGAGGTTTCTTTCACTTTGTCTTCTACATCTTACCTTTTTATCCTTGAGCAAATTCTTTCTTCTAGTTATGCTGTTCAGATAAAATTTCTTCCCTTTATGCATACTTTTTTAAGTGACCATCTCTTTATCATTCTTCTTTCTTCATTTGTCTGAGATCTTGATGAGGTTACTCCTTCTTACTTTGTCTCAGACAAACTCTGACTAATGGATGGTCTATAGTTTAAGCTTTCTAATTATGGCTTCATCTTCAACTATTTATAATTGCATTTGTTTGTAGAAGTTTCTCTTTGGATTTAATAGACAAAGCAAGCTCCTTGTAGCTTATGTTTGAAGCTTTTTTTTTCTTCTTCTTCCTAATCTTCAGCAGTCTAATCCCTTTGGAGTGTAGCAAATAGTTGTGGCAAGTGGTTTTGAATGATTGTCATCATGCATGTAGAAGTTTTTTGCACTTGCTATGTTGTTAATTTTCAAATATATTATTTAATTAGAGTGTATTTTATCCTCATGTGATTTTAACATGTTGTAGATCAAGGATAATATACATCTTTATTTAAGCACATAATGTGAAAGCTTAATAGAGTATGGTGCTAAATATGATTCAACAAGTTAACACACATTAAAGAATGATAGCTTAAGATTAAGCACAACATGAAGTAAAAGATGTATGTTTACATAATTAAACCTTCATGATTATGTATACATTTCATATTTATTAATTAATCTTTATCAAATTATGATTATGTATGTGATTATTAATGATTTAAGCACATATATATTGTATTTTAATATAAGTTGTATATTAATATAAGTTTTGTTATCATCAAAATCACATATAATAATCCTGACAGCAACTAACATTCAATTGTCACATACTAGGGATTTGAGGTGTTTTTGAAACCCTGCAAGTGATATCTGTAGGCAGATAGCAATTGGTTGCAGTCACAAGAGAATGCACCAAGCAACTATTAAGTGGCTACCAGTTGCACTTTAGTTTTTCTACATTTTGTAATTCTCATTAGACTTGTTATATTAATGTTATTTCTTTTTCATCATAGTTTTGTTAATCATCAAAATATAACTTTCCTTAGTTGATTTGCAAGTTGGAGCATTAAAATCTCTCCCTTCTTGAGGATTGACAAAACTCATATGTTTTCTTTTATATTAATGAATTTTTCAATGATTTCCAAGTTTCAAATAGATTTTTTGTATTAATTTCTTCATTGTAATAAGTCATATTGAATTTTTTTCATTGATTCATGAGTGTATCTAAAATTCAATACACATTTTGCATATATCATTTGATGGCTTTTAACATTTTTCATAGTTTTATATGCCATTTAAGCTTCCAAGACTTTTCTTGTTTCTCAAAACAAAAATACATATAACTTACAAAAATTTCTCAAGTAAAATAATAGTTTTAAGCTCAATCACATTTCATCACAAATCTTATCTTACAAACAAGAAGTATCATCATCAATACAATAGTTAAACCACAATCACAATCATACCATAAATGTCAATACATAAGAAGTCACAATCGCATAAATCCCAATCAACTAAAATTCGCAGTAAATTTCAATGGGTATAAAATTCAAACAATGCAAAATCATAATCAATACATATAAGTTCCTCACTACTATCACTCAATCACTAAAAAACTTAACATTCTCTCCCGATTTTTATCAAGCATCAAGAGTAGGGGCTTAAGAAGCCTCGAACTCCCCCTAAGTAGGGTGGGGGTCCACCTCATGAGAAGGGACAAGCTCAGATATATGGAAGGTAGGATCAGGGGCAGGAGTGGGTGACATAGAAGATAGAGTGGGATCCTGAGCATGAGAATGCTTGGTGGAGCATGAGTAGTGGCCTCAAGTATGGGTGAAAAGTTAGCATAGTGGAGGCCAAAATGGTATAGTAAGATGTCTAGTTGCTAACTCAAGTGACCCTGATGTCTCCTAATCAAGTGTACTTCCTCCTAGAGCTCTCTCACTTCCATGGAAAGTCTAGCGAATGCAAAGGATGTCCAAATGCTACTAATTGAGGTGGAGCCTATGATAATGAGGAAGCCTGCTGCATGTGCTAAGGACTTCCTTCCCTTGTTTCTTCTTCTTCCCTTCTATCTCTCTCCTCCCCCTAAGAGGGTGCTCCATCTGTTCTTTGCTCCTTACTAAATTCTTCATCTACTTCCATCTCCCTTTGGTGTTTAGCATCTTGCTCTACCCAATACTCTTCTTCTTGTATTTGCACCACTTTAGAAGTGTTTCACCAATGCAGTATTTCTTCTAGTTGGACATATACAAAATTGGCTTACCTTGAACAGGCTCAAAAATGCTCAAATACATTAGTAAGCCATACTCCATACGGTATGGCATGGTCAGTGTAATATGACATATGCCCAAAGACATTGAGTAGCAGTCTAGGGAGGATAACATTCTTATAATCATATCTCTTCCATAATTCTCTAGCATCAGGTTTTGTGACTATCTTTGTACCTCCTAATTTGGGCAAAGCATTAACTCCATGACTTTTCTTAAAACTCTATTTTCTATTGTCATATACATGGTTTTCATATACTATTGTGCCCCATTATAGACAGGTCTAGTATACGGGGCGTTGAATAAGTCTTCATTGTTCATCCCTAGCTCTTCCTCATCATGGCACTCCTAGTATTTCTCCCAAATGCCTATCTAGTGAGATGATGTGGGTGCCAAATATAATGTTTATTCCCTCTAATATGAATAATATTCTCTTGGATTCCAGTTAAAGAAGGATATCAATACCAATTCATTATAATTTTGGGCATCATACTCCATCAATTCTCCCCATCCTTGATAATTTATCATAGCTCGAATGTCTGAATGGCTTCTATCAAGGAAGTTAAGGTCGATCCTCCTTTGTACATGGACAAGTCTTCCCAATATAGATGTGTAGAATTTAAATTTTCTTCCACTAATACCAAAGTAATATGTGGGAAGATCTCTAGGGGTAAATATTTCTTTAGGTACCTTCTTCTCATCTACTCTCTGAGGTAGGCTACATAAATAAAATGTTTTAAACTCTCCCACATTCCCTCTTTTTCCAACTTTCTCTTCTTCCACATGATGCTCACTTCTATGACTGGGTGCGAGTCTAGAACAATTACCTTGTAAGTCCTTAATGAAGCAGACTCATTTTAAGGTTGAGGTAGCTCTAGAAGCATACCATCTTGATGTAGACACCCCACCTATAGTTCTCAGTTGCTTGATGGGTTGTGAGGGTTTGGAAACTACAACCTTTGGAGCCATGTGTAAAATGAAAGCTAGGGAGTGATGGGAATACATTAAATATGCATGGTATTTGTGGATTTAGGAGAGAAATAGGCCAAGGTGAATCAAATCGCAATGGGAGGTGGTTGGCAAGGAGAAGACAAAATAGGAAGAAGAAACATCATGTGTGAGGGTTTTATGCGATTCAAAACGTCAGGCACATCTAGTGTAGAAACCTGCAGTCCTAGGCACTTGGAACCTAGGCAACTATCATGCCTGGAAAAATTTTTGAAGTTTTTTTATTTTCCATTTTCATTTGTTTCTTAAGAATTTCATTATTTACACATTTCATCACATTTTTTAGACAAATAGTCACAAATACATGACATTTAAAATTTGAAAATGCATAATCCTAAGCATTTAATTCTGTCATTCCTAATTCTCTTCTAATTTTTTAAAAGCTATCTGGTAACAATTCCTTTGTAAAAATGTTAGCAAGTTGACCATTTGCAAAGACATTCTAAAAAAATATCATGCTTTTCTACATGTTCTCTAGTAAAATATAGCCTAATTTTAATATGCTTAGTATGTGAGTGCAAATTGGGTTCTTTATCAAGCATGTTACACTTATATTGTCACAATGTATCAGGATGTTTTTGTAGCTCAATATATAATCTAACAATTTTTGTTTCATCCATAACAATTGAGCACAACAACTCCCAATAGGTATATATTCTACTTCTATAAGGAGAGAGCAACACTTAGTTTTTTCTTAAAAACCATGAAACCAATATATTTCTAACAAACTAAAATGTTCCACCGATGCTTTTCTGATCAACTTTGTACCTAGTAAATCTACATCCAAATAACAAGTTCAAAACTTGAACCTCTTGGATACTTGATCCCAATATTTGGTGTATCAACTAGGTACTTATAACTTCTTTTTACTAAAGATAGATGTGACTCTTTAGGACTTGACTAAAATCTAACGTACAAGCACACACTAAACAATATATTCGACCTAAAAGAGTAAAATAAAGCAAAGAACAAATCATACCACAATGAAGTTTTTGATCTATAGATTTACCCTTTCATATTTATCTAATCTAGCTGAGGTGCTCATTAGTGTGGTTGCTAGTTTTACTCCTTTCATTCCAAACTTCTTGAGCATCTTTTTTGTATACTCGAATTAATAAATGTATATTTGTTTACTGAAATTCAGTCATAAGCATATGATGTCAAGTTTTATAGTATAAGAATGAGAGAAGGGTTATGTCTCCACAAGGATTGTAAATTTCAATTAATTACTAGCTATTGCAGAAAATAATCCTAATTTTATTTAGAGAGTCAAATACTAAGATATTGAATAAGAAGTAAAAAAGAACAAGCTTTAATGGAAAGATATCAAGATAGAAAAGTTTGAGAGGATTAATTTCACTTATGCTTCAATCATGGTGTTCTCAACTCATTATATATTGATTGTTCCCTTGATTTAAAGTCAAGAATTCTAATTCACTCAACTTCGTCTCCCAAGTGCTGAGTTAAGTAACTATTCTTAATATCCCAATTTTGATATCTCTATGAAAATTAGAAGGTTAAGAATACATTAAGATCTGTAATTCTGTTAAATGATTTCACAAAGCACTCCTGAGTCATCTTTCATGTTATGATGCCTAGATCCTATTCAGGATTACATCTCCTGAGTGTCAAATCCCAAAATTTGACTACAAGTGATACCTTTATCATATTCAATAGTTTTAATGCCTGAAATAGAAACTAACTCCATTAAGTGTAATATATAATCAAAACCAATGAAACTACGTCAAGTGAGGATCTAAAATAAGTGAATTTAAGTATTAAAATATGGTAAAATATGAGGTTATCAATATTGTATCTTCTTGTTGGTTGATTTGCAACCCAAGAAAATAATTGTGTCCTCCCATCATGCTTATATTAAATTCAACCTTCACTTACCTCTTCCTCTACAATGTCAAAATTTGGATCATTATTTTTCTTTTAAGGTCCTTCTCCCCCTTGATTTTGTTGCAAATGTAACTTTATCATTTTCTTCATAGTTTCATATATATTGCTATCTGTAACACCTCACTTGTAGGGTGTGACTTAATTAAAATCAAAGAAGAAGCTCACATAGAGTCTCCCCTAAAATTTCAAATTTCATAACTATACTTCAATTTCTATAGAATTCCATAGATACATGAACAACATTATAAACAACATTATACACCCAAATGTTGCCCAGAATCATAAGTTGCATTGTGATGGTAAATGACAATACTAACATACACATACTTTCCACTATTTTAACATGCCAGTGCAATTATTTTATACATGACTCATATACATAACGTTTGAATCTTCTAAATTCATAACTTTTACACATTATATCACATGCTTAAAACTAGAATTCCTAATGTCCAAAACCATCAACCAATACAAGGGCCAACCTATCCCCGATCATGAGCTTCAACCCCATGTTAGACTCCGTCTTCTAACCTGTTAACTAAAAACCATGAATAAAACAATGTGAGTCCAGGAAAACTCAATAAGTAACTAAAACAGAAAACAATAGAAAATAATCCATTAGAAGATCATGATCACTTCCAATACACATGTAATTTTATTACATGTTGAATTTAATGACAATGCAATGATATGCTTCTGCCCATGATGTACATATTCTCATAGTCTAGGCTCATATGCAGCTCCACTATCATCTCATTCTCATAATCAAGACACACATACCACCTTGTCATTAAGGCATCTTCATCCATAAATATTCATTATCCTCATATTGTTACCAAAACCAATTCTTATCAGACTTTACTTGAAATAAATGCACCACCCATTCCCCTCTTTGATGTGTAATTAGTCTATCTCCATACCCCCAGCTGTAAAGCCTACTAGGCCCACAACAGATGTTGCCCTCCATGGTACCCCACCGTCATTGCTCCACAAGGATCATGTGTTCACCATCCACATCTAATAAGGAAATCAAGTATATCATTCTCATAAGTTACCAGGCATTGTTACCCACATGCATATATCCTTTCATTCTGACATATTTGTACCTCACAAGTATCACAACCTGCTACCTAGGCATATCTCACCCCATGGGTCCACATCATGTCTGTGCCACCAAGGAACATCACATCCACACCTCACAGGTGTCATACAGTATCTACACCACTAAGGTATATCATATCATATCCATTCCACCTAGGTATGTTCATATCATATCGAAGTCACACTCACACCGTATTTGAGTCGCAAACCACAAAGTCGCATCAACCCACACTGTCATCTAGACACTTCCACACACCACATAAATCAATCACACATTCTCATGACTCATAACTTATAATGAAATTCATCCAATGCAATATCAAGAGCATTACAGTTGAACATATAGCCAAGTATAATTTCCAAAGTATATACATAGAAATACACATTTTTTCATTTCCAATCATGATGCAATGAAATAATTGTCAATCAAAACATGGTGCCCATATACAAAAATCCTAGGATATACACTATCCTCATCAATTTCCACATCCATGTGTATGACAAAAAGAAACCTACTTACCTTTATAGAGGCAATTACACTCTTTGATCTCAAGTTCTATAGTTCAATCCCAATTAAGATCCAATGAACTCTACACACATAACATAACATATACCTTAGTTGAAGTCCACATTTGCTTAAATAAGAGATCTTGACCCAATCTCATAACTAAGGGCAATTCATCAAATCCTTCTTAGAAGATGTCCAAATCTCATTACACATGCCATGCCCTATTTAACTAAAATATAGTACCTTTCTTGATGCCTAATCAATGAATAGTTAGACTATGGTAAAACCACCTAAATACATTTTACTTTTCATATAGTCATTTCATTGAACACTTAGCATGCGACATTCAAATTCTCAAGTCTTAGCAAAGTGCAATAATTCTAATTCTTTTCTAACATTACATAATCATGGTTCTACATGATTAACACTAAAATTGGCCTCACTAACTAGTCTATCATGTCCCAAAATCCACAAATTCTATTTTCAAACAACCTATTTACAACATATACTACATAAGAGCAGAAGTATGGCTATCCAACCTATCGACAACCATCTGCATAAGTTTCTCATGGTTAAATATCACCACCAATATCATAATTAGGCATTCTAATCAATTCCATATGCAAATATAAGAACAACCCATTCAAATTCATACCCTAGCCCCCTCGATTTTTGCAGAATAACACTCCACTTAAAACAAGATCACAAATTAGCATAGGGAAAGCACTTACCACTATGATTCCACTCCCAATCTTCAATCTCTTTGCACCAGCTACAATAAAAGGTTCCCTCGATGGGATTTTCAAATTTGTTCTTCTTCTTTCCGCCCTCAAATAGATGAATTTTCACTTAGGGTGGCAGTAGCAAACTTATATAGCAAGTTCCCCCACAAAATCTACTGAAATTGGTTAGAAAAAGGCAGTTACAGAAAGCTTAGGGCTTGGGAGCTTAAGAGGGGAACAAATTTGGGATGAAATGGGGCTGGTGAAGCATTTAAGCCAGCTCCACCATTGTTGGTCCGATGGTGAGTGCTAAGCCATGCACAAGCAACCTCTCTATGACTCTTTTTAGTAACCTCTTTGCAAGTATCCATGTAGGCTGAATACAAACTACATGTCTTTAATCATCCTTCTCACATTTACATTAAGTTACTTGTTTAATTCCTTTCAAATTCCAATAAACTCATAGGCACAATTTACTCAAAGCACATATTTAGGAAAATTCTCTTACCATAAAATTCTGGAGCGTCACATTATTATTCTTCTTTCCTAGGGTTAGTCCAAGTTCATCAAAAGAAAGATGCACTAATTCTTCCACTGCTTGATTTTTTTTTTAAATCTCTAAATGCTTTACTATTTGAAGAGTAACCAAGGAAATTGCTTTATCACTCTTTTGAACATATTTTATAAGGTTATCTTTTTCATTATTTAATACATAGGAAGCGCATCCAAAGTAATGGAAATAAGATATATTTGGATTTCTTCCTTTCCAAAGTTCATAAGGAGTTTTCTTGAGAATTGCTATTGTGGTTACTCAATTAAGCACATAACAAGTTGTGCTATTCACTTCTCCCCAAAACCTCTTGGATAATTTTCTTTCATTAATCATGGTCTTAGCCATTTCTTGTATAGTTCTATTTTTTTTCTATGACTCTATTTTGCTATGAAGTTCTAAGTGCGAAGAGGTTATGATAAATCTCTCTATCTTCATAGGATTCAATGAAGTTTCTATTTTCAAATTCATCACGATGGTCACTTATAATGAATACAATTGAAAGTTACTTCTCATTTTGCACAAGTTTTAAAAATGTAGATGTAGGGCTTTAAAAATTTCAAAAATGTAAATTTTCACTATTGTAAAGTTTTGATAATTTTTTTAGTGAGGCATACTGTAAAATTGAATTTTTGAGAAATCTTATTATCAAAAAATTATAAAAATGGATGAAATTGTCATATTAATGTGATGATGATGAGGATGTATGTTAATTATAATTAATAGGTGAATAAAAATTAAAAATTATATGTGAAAAGCCAAAAAACTAAGTTGCCAGTAATTTCTGGAAAAATTTCCATTTAATCAAATTTAATTAAAAATAAATGATGAAATTATGGAAATAATAGCTGGGAATTTGATTTGGTCATATGATATATCAAATGGATGATTCACATGTGTAAAAAATGATAATTTGATGGCATTTTGAAAATTCAAAAGAGTGAATGTGGATGGATGTGGGTGGAGCATAGACTACCAAAATACAAAAATAATATAAAAAGTATACTTTTGCAATGACCATCCCATTTCCATTATTCTCATCTCCCAGCCCATCCTAGCCAACATAAACCATTTTTCCTCATCATCCCAATTTTTCATTTTAGGCAATTTTGCTTCAAGTGATCCATAGCAAATTTTGATTCAAGTAATTAGTGGGCTATAAGATGTATTTTCTCTTGAGATCAAGAAGTGGTAATCATCCAAACATGGTGAAATATTTTTGATCAGTGGGACCCACTAAAGGAATTTAAGTATTAAGGTAAGTGCTTAATCTAATTTAAATGGTGATGATGTTTATGAAAGAATATTACGCAAAAGTTGATTTATTTTCAATGAATTTCAAACCCTAATTCAAGGTGGTTTGCTGAAAATTTTAATAGGAAATTAAGGCTTTGTTAGAGGGTGAAAATTGAAGTGTGAGGGCTGTGCAAATTTCTCAATTAATTAAGGTAAGTAGGTAGTTGTTTTAAGTTATTTTAAGTTTAATTTGATTTCTTTGAATGATTACAATTTGGGCACTTGTAATCTAAAATCTTTTTATATGGGTTACATGATTTTAAACATACATTATTTGCCCCATACAACCATAATTAATGTATTATATTAGCATAAATTAAATTGCATTAAAAACAATAGAATTTAGATGAACAGTGCACTGACAAAATGCCTTACCAAGTACCCCTCTTGAGGTTGATTAAAACCCAATTTAGTGATGTTATTTTGCAAAAATAAAAATATTAATTGAAATCGATATAACTAAATACTATCATATCAAATTTTATGAAAAACATTACATTGTTTGACCTCTCAAAAAAATATGAACATTAGATACCCTAAAAATGAGATGCTGGTTGCGTCCCAACCTTTTGAAATTTTGCTTTATTTTTAATCTTCTCATTTTGAATTAATTTAAGCTTAAACTTTTAAAAAAATTCTATTATATTATTTGAAATTGACAAAAAACTTTTGAGGGGCAAAATAGATGTATAATTGTATCTAAAAGTTTTTCCTTACATTTTCATATTTTTATTTTAAATTGACCAATTTACATTATTTGGACCTAAAATTTGGATCAAACATTTTTCATATTATTTAGAATCTAAAAAATTTTGTTTTAGTTTATTAGATATTTATAAACTAGTAAATAATAATTTTATTTTAGAATTTATGTACATGTATTCTACGCCCCCAGGAGTGCCGATAAATTTCAATTTTGGTGCCTGATTAGCGCACAGCCGAGTGTGGCTCATATATGTATTTTATAATGGCTGTGGGGCCAACTTGTGTCCACTATGTGGCGAGGAGTGGCCTAGTTGGCCAATGGACGGTTGTGTGGGCAGCCGGTGCGGAAGGGCATTGCTATTGGCCTGGATGGCATGATTGTTATGATTGACCTGAGTAGCTTGTGTAGGCATGTTTATGGAGTTATAGAGAACTGGTACTCTTATAAGGTAATGAGGGTAGGATGCCACTGGATACCATAATATGGCTATGTGGGCTTGGCAGGCTTCTAGTTGGGAGTGCCAAGATGGACTTGACTCGCTGAAGAATAAAAGGGTAGTGTTCTCATTTGTGTGCCTATCAGGGAGGAGTGTGTGGATGATGGTGGACCAGTATACTAGTATAAGAGTAATCATGGATTGACAGATAAAAAAAGGGGCAGTATGACATATTGATATTTGAGTCGGTATTGACCGATTAACTATATATATGATATGAGTATGCGTATGAAATAATTAATGAGATGTTAAAATTAAAATTATAATGAACCTCGCCACTGACTGACTATGACATCCTGCATATGGCATGACATGTTTTGCCTATTTGTGTCATTATTTACTACTCTATTTGCCACTATTTATTATATTATTTATAGTCATTTTTTTGCGTACTTGCTTACTGGGTTTTGCCCAGATTCACCCTTTTATTAAAATTTTTAGCTGATAGGTCAGAGGATGGAGCTTAACAGGGTGTTGGGGTCTTGTGATGGGGCTATGCCATGACACCAGTAGAGGCTTTACTTCTTTTCATGATGTATAATGATGTATATTATTAGATGAATTTTGGATATATTTTAGACATGTATCATTACTTAGTTTTACAGCATGTCATTTTATGGCATAGGTGTATATGATTTGACAACCAAGTACAGTGTACCTCGACCTTGGGCTGTGGGTATTGTGGCAATGTGTGTTTTGGAGGCGACAGTTATATAATTTGTATAGAAAATGATAGGGCCTAGAGGTAGCCATATTATATTTGCATATTTGAGGGCATTTGTTATATAATTATTGTGATTTAGCATATTATATATAGGATAACGGTAGTAAATCAGGGGAGACTCTAGCAGAATTTCCTCTGAATTTACCACTAATAACACTCCAGGGAGGAGGGGCATTATAGTAGAAAACATGGAACATGTTTCATCTCGAGTAAATCTTAAATAATTATCTACAATGACATACACATATATTTTACCACCAAGACTACAAATGTTAGGTAGCCCAAAGATATTTATTTATCATAAATCTAGTAATATTGATGTGGAGGCTTCATTCTTGGGTGTAAATGAAACTTTGACCTATCTACACACCTAACAAGCTTTACAGATTTGGTCTTTATCATATTTAAGCTTTGGTAGACCACTAAATAAATTATTTTTTCAAAGAGATTTAATATTTGCCATGTTGATATGTCCAAGTCTTTCGTGACCATGGGTCATCATTGATAGCAATTAGACACTTTCCAATGATCTCATCAAGGTGAAGCAAATATATATTTTCATATTGCTTATTACTAAAGAGTATATCATCATTTGCATCAAATACATTACAAACAGATAATTCAAACATAGCTCTATGACCTATGTCACACAATTGGCTAATTCTTAACATGTTTAAAGCATCAATATACAAAACATCTTCAATGCATGTATTATATAATCCATAAATTTTACGTTTTCCTTTTATGAAGCCTTTGTTATTATTTATGAATGCCACTATACCTCCATTTAATGGCTTAATTTTTTAAACAATTTTTTGTTACCTATCATGTGTCTTGAACACCATTCTCCAAGAACCATGTATTTCTTGTAGTGCCTTTGAAGCTTACTCACAATAATGAATAATTTCTTTTCACATCTTTGGTACCCAAACCTATGTGTTAGTAGCAAAATACATAGGTACCCATTGCCTTTTGGTTCTTGTAGATCTAAAAGATTCTCTCTTAGGTCTACATATTAACTTTGCACCCTTATCCACTTCCCTCTTTAATGTATGTTAGAAAATTTTGTGTCCATTGTAGTTACAATAATGGCAAATTGGGTCTAAATTGCTCGTAGTGGATCAAATGTTTGTGATATGAAACCTAGTAGAGTTCCCACTATTAGAACTTCTACTCTTTCTTGTGATTTTTTTGAGCTTTCTCTCTTCTCATTTCCTAAGTTTGCAAAATTGGTAGATTTAGTTAGGATCTTGTAACTCAAAGGTTGCCCCTTCAAAACTAACATTTCCATGTCCTTTTCCATTTGTTACAAGTATATCCAATGTGAATTATGCCAATTCTTTAGAGCTACTAAGCTTTTCCATTACTTCTTATATATTCTCTTTATCTTTTTTTACCTAGGCAACTTCCTCTTCTAAGGTTTTAATTTTCTTTTTCAATTCTTGGCTTTCAATTATAGAGGATTTAAGTTCTTTCTTTTGAGCACTAAACTTCTCACCAAGATTTTCAAAATAAATCAAGCAATCATAAGGACATTAAAGTTTATCCCTATCACCATAAGAAGCGTAAATAATGTAAAATAGAGTTTACCTCTGTTTCCTCATATACCATGTGACATGAATTGGATTGGGCACTTCTAGGAGCTTCCATAGTTTACATAAGGTGTTGATGTAGCTCATCCATATTAAAAAACTTAATTTCTCACAAATAACCAAACTCATCTACTACTTTTTGATTTCTCATTTAGTTCTAAAGATAGGTAGTATGATATTATTTCTTCCTAGCATAGTTTTAATTTCAAGAGTCATCATTTAAAGCTCATATATGTATGATGGTTTTGCATGAAGGTGATAAATATGAAACATTAACAATATAAGAAGGTTTGAGTTTGAATTACAATACCTATACTTACCTCTCCTACTGGCATTCAACTCCCTTGAAAAATGTTTCTCTTTTATGCAGTATCAAGGAGCCATTTTGTCTCTTGATATGGCTTGAGATTCTTTCTTTATATCAGTTTCCTTCTCTAATTCATAGTTTCTTGAAGAAAAGAAATTATTCACACTTTGAAATAAAAAGGTCTTCTTCCTCTATCTCAAGCTCATTCTTCTTTTAATTTTACTTTTCTTACTTCTTATTTTCTTTATTCTTATTAAGCCTTTTATCTTCATTCTTCTTATCTCTTTCAAAGGTTTTCCTACTTTCATTACTCTTTCTTTCAATTTCTTTTACATTCTCTGCATCATTGTCTTTCCAATCCTTTTTATTATTTTCAACCTTTCCTTCACTAATTTTACTTCTTCCACTCTTCTTTTCTTTTTGAATTTTCTCCCGCTCAACCTATGAGGGTTCTTTTATGCATTTAGGTTCTGTAATGTCTTCCATTTACTACTTCTCCTTTCTTCTTCTTTTTCTTTTTCTACACTCAACTTTATCCCAATAAACAAGTTAGCACCAATTTGTTGCAATTGAATTTGCCATTCATGAGTTGTCATAAACTTCTCCCAAATCTCCTTTGCACTTTTAAAAGCTAAGATATGTTCAGTTTCAACTAGAGAGAGATCATGAAGTAAGACATTTATTGCCTTAGCATTCACTTGACTTACTTTCTTTTCAACATCATTAGCACCAATGAAAATCATTTTCTAAATTCCAAAGACACTGGTCTAAAGGAATGCTTCCATCTTCTTTTTCCAATAAGCATAATTTGTTCCATCAAGTTAGGGAAGTTGGATAATGTATTCTCTATTGGTAAATACATATGATAAAGATGGTGGGTTAGCCATTTGGAATCTGTACAAATGTTTATTTAGCCTACTCTAATACCACTTGTTGGTCCCCTTAGTTAGGCTTAACCCAAGAGGGTAGGGGTGAATTAGGTTTACAAAATTTTTCTAATCCTATAAAATTAAATCCCTCTTTTGAAAGTTTTTGTAGTTAAATGGAAATAATCAAGCATGGCAAACAATCGCAAGCAATAAACATGATGTATAGTAGTCCAAGATAACTTCTCAACTCCACTCTTTCTAGCACATACCCTTGTGTTTTAGGTTCTACTATCTCAATTGGAAATACAAGCTAGTGCCACTGGACTTGTTGAGATTCCAGCTCTGGGGAGTGTAAACAAAATCAAACAAGTTAATTGTGAGTCACACTCCAACAATCGCACTTGTTCTTCTTAAGATTGATCTCTAATACTAACTCAAGAAAATAAATAAAGAAATAGGAAAGAATTAAGTTACAATTTTATTATTTCTCTTTGAAATCATAAGGTAAGCTTTAATACTTCTTGAAAGCTTGCTTTAATGTAGTGAAGTCTTCACTTTATTGTTGGTGCAAGCCTTAAATGTAGAATTTATGCAGATTGAATGCTCAAAGGCTTGAAAGATCAGGTTGCTAATGAATTTGAAAATTTTAACTTAATGAATGCTTGCAACAACTTGTTCAATATCCCAACTTTACTTCTTTTATATATTTCTTCTAAATCCAATTCTTGGAGGCAATTAGGTGTATTTAATGTACTTTAATGTTCAAACAATTCTACAGTTATAGTCATTAGGCACTTGGCAGGAGGCTATGGTATTAGCTACCATCCGCAGGTAGTTTGGCTGGAGCCTTCCATATGGGTTGTGGTCAATTTTCCCAAACATCCCTAAAGCCAAGTTGTTGGATGTTGGCAAGAAAATCTCAGGAAGCTGCGATATTCGGCTATGCTCCTTGATAAGTGAATTTTATTCACTTATATTAAGTACTATCCAAGCCTATCATTCTTTAATTCTTGAGAATTTTATGAAAATTTTATGTAGTTTTTGTGTGTTTATAGGACATTAGAAAGATGGAACTAAAAATGGAGAAAAGAAACTAAGGAATTTCCAAGATGGAGAATGGAAAGTAATAACTGATCAAAAGCAAAATTTGGCCAACAGGAAGTTGAGTTGCACCTCAAAAAAGTTGAGTCGTGGCTCCAATTCAAAACATGTGGCATTACAGGGGGGAGAAAAAAGTTGAGTTGTGGCTTTGAAAATTTGAGCTATAGAGCTATTACAAGATGCCATACTTAACAAAGGTAGCAAAAAGCTGAGCCACAACTCAGAAAATCTGAGTTGCGGCTCAAAACTAAAGACGACTTTGTAGATTTTGAGGATCTTGATTACTTGCATAATAAAGCTAAACCCTAATGGAGATTATATAAAAATAACGTTTTACACATCTTTGGGGACTCTTTTGCAAGGTTTTGAGGCTAAGAAACAAGGAAAGGAAGCAACTATACAAGACTGAAGGGGGAATTTTCTTGCAAGAGAAGGGGAGTTGACAAGAGAACAAAGTATACAAAACACTACATGGATAATGATTATTCGGTTTCATTATGTTTAATAAATTTCTTTGTTTGTTCATTATCTATGTTGAGTGTTTAATCCAATTTTAATGCTTGTTAAAAAATGCTAGCCCTTTCAACATGATATGTGATTCGATTTGAGGCTAAGAAGCGATAATTGAATTAAACCATAATTAACCACCATAAGATGATCATGATGATAGAGATATCCATGAAGCTTATGCAACACTATGAGTTTCTTGATGTTAATGCATCCTGATTGATTTGTAATTTTCATAGAGATATAGGAAATTAGCTAATAGATAGGTTGTTATGATTAGAGAAAGAATAACAATTAATCAAGAGCAACTTCTTGTCAATATAGAAGCAAACATTGATTGTTAAAACTGATGAAACTAAATATGATTGATCATATGAATCTAGAAACCCCTAGATGTTTTGATCATTGTCTCTTTTTATCTATCCAGAATCCACATCATTTCCAAAGTTGATTCATTTAGATATTTTCTTTATACTTTCTTACCACATTCTAATCTATCAAACAAGATTTAGAAACACCTAGATTTACATCCACGAATGATATCTTACACACTCTTTATTACATGTTGAGACAAGTGCACTTGTGTTAAGGAAAATCCAAAACAAGGTTTTGGCGTCATTGCCGAAAATGGTAATCTTGCCAATATCAAAATAAATAACTCTAATCTTGCTTTGGAGTTTTTCTTTTATCTTGCCAATATCAAAATAAATAACTCTAATCTTGCTTTAGAGTTTTTCTTTTATCTTTGTTATTCATTTCAGTTTTTGTTGTTGTTTTAAGAGCTTTCATAAGTGTATGTGAAGATCTAAAAGAGACAATTTGATCTCTTTTAATTATGAGATAGAACGTATGCTTCAAGGGATTAGAAGGGAGAGAAAAACAGTTTCCAATCAATTGTAACCCACTATGACTGATCTGGGAGAAGTGAACAAGAATCACCCATAGCTATTATTGTGGGATTATCCATTACAAACAACCATTGGAATACAACTTGTGATTAGAAGGCCAACCATTGATGCCAACAATTTTGAGATAAAGCTGGTGACTTTGCAAATGATCCAAGCAGCTCAATTTAATAGATTGCCCAATGAAGATCAAATGCTCACATTATCAACTTTCTAGATATATGTGATACTTACAAATACAATAGAGTCTCTAATGATGTCATTCATCTTTAGTTGTTCTCTTTTTTTTTGATGGACAAAGAAAAAATCTGGTTGAACTCCTTG
Organism: Pouteria campechiana; assembly: GCA_036873735.1. Classification (NCBI taxonomy): domain Eukaryota; kingdom Viridiplantae; phylum Streptophyta; class Magnoliopsida; order Ericales; family Sapotaceae; genus Pouteria; species Pouteria campechiana. Next base: position 28,505 of record JAYJMB010041546.1, read on the forward strand.
CGTACAACCTCTATCATTAGTTGGGATGATTTGGTTTAGAAATTTCTTACCAAATTTTTTCCTCCAGTAAAATTAGCAAGGATGCAGATGAAGATCAATAATTTTTCCCAACACAAAGGTGAAACTTTTTACAATGCTTGGAAAAGATACAAGGAGCTGCTACAGAAGTCCCCACATTATGGGCTGCTCAAATGGATATAGGTTCAGAATTTTTATAGTGGTCCAACTAGCACCACCAGAACATTGATAGATGCATCTCTAAGTGGAACACTAATGAAGAAATCAGAAAATGAAGCATATGAGCTACTGGAAGATATGGCCAACAATCATTTCCAATGGCCAAGTGAAAGAGCGATGGCAAAGAAACTAGCTGGAGTATATGAAGTCGATTCACTTTCTGTTATCACCGCTCAACTTGCTACTCAAGCCACTACTATCAATGCTCTCACACAAAAAATAGGAGTAAATGCTATTCTGACTCCAAAAACTTTTTATGATTTCTATCAAGGCAATCATCCAAGTGAAGAATGTCAAACCGGCAATCCATTTATGCAGCCTCAACCAGAACAAGCATAGTTTGTTGGAAACTTTAACAGGTAGCAGCAGTAGAACAATCCTTATTCCAACACATATAATCCAGGATGGAGAAAAACTTTTCTTGGAGAAATCAACAAAATATGGCACAGTCTCAGCAAGGATTTCTTCAATAGGGATTTCGACAATAGGAAATTCAACAGCAGAAACAAGAAAAGGCGACAGATTTTGAAAATGTCTCAAATGTCATGGATGAGATAAGGACCACTCTGCAAAATTAATCTGCATAGACTCAAAACCTTGAAGGTCAAATGTCTCGAATGGCTAACATGTTTAGTAATCGCCAATAAGGAAACTTGCCAAGCAACACTAAAGTTAACCCAAGAGAACATTGCAAATCCATCACTTTAAGAAGTGGGAAGGAATTGGAACCACAAGTGAGCAATGAAAAAGACAAGTTGAAAAGTCAAGAGCAGGTGGAAGCCCCTCCTAAGCCACAACCACTACCTCCATACCTTTTCCTCAACAACTAAAGAAAAATAAACTGGACAAGAAGTTTGCTAAGTTTTTGGAAGTCTTCAAAAAGCTTCACATCAATATACCTTTTGTCGATGCACTCGCATAGATGCTGAGCTATATGAAGTTTATGAAAGACATCCTATCAAACAAGAGGAAGTTAGAAGAATATGAGACGGTTGCTCTCACTGAAGAATGCAGTGCAATCATTCAAAGAAATTTGTCTCCAAAACTCAAAGATCCAGGAAGGTTCAATATTCATTATATCATTGGGAATTCTATATTTGAAAGAGTATTGTGTGATCTGGGAGCCAACATTAATTTTATGCCTTTGTCAATTTACAAAAAATTGGGACTAGGCAAAGCAAGACCTACAACTATCTATCTTCAGTTGGAGGATAGATCTGTCAAGCACCCAAAAGGCATTGTTGAAGATGTACTTGTTAAGACAAACAAGTTTATATTTCCTACAGATTTTATGGTGCTAAATATAGAAGTAGATAAAGATGTCCCTATTATTTTGGGGAGACCATTCTTGGCTACTGGGAGAACTTTGATTGATGTCCAGAAAGGTGAATTAAAGCTTCATGTTTAGGATGATGAAGTGATATTTAAAGTATTCAATGCAATTAAATATCTAGTAGCAAGTAACAACTGCTTTCAGATAGACTCATTGGATACCTTACTACCGCAACACTTGGGAAATTCAAAATATCCACTAGAAACCAACTTAACTCATCCTTTTCCTTCTAATTTTGATGAGGAAAATATTGCAAAAATTGTACAATGGTTGGACTCTTTTAGTCCAAATAACATCAAATATTTTGAAAGTTTGGGATAGAATCTTCCTCAAACTGCCCCTTCAATTGAGAAGCCACCATCTCTTGAGCTCAAATAATTGTTATACCATCACCAGTATGCCTTTCTTAGAGAATCCTCTTCATTACCTGTGATTATATCTTCCAACCTCTCTAGAGATGAAGAAGATAAGCTATTATGGGTCCTGAAGAAATATAAGTTAGCCATTAGTTGGTCCATCTTTGACCTGAAGAGAATCAACCTAACTGTATGCATGTAAAAAATTTTAATGGAAGAGAATTGTAGACCATCTGTGTAAGCTCATAGAATACTAAATCCAGCTATGATAGAAGTGGTTCATAAAGAAGTGGTTAAATGGCCTGATGCAGGAGTTATATATCCAATCTCAGACAGTTCATTGGTCAGCCCTATGCAAGTAGTCCCAAAGAAAGGTGGGATGACCGTGGTGAGAAATGACAATGATGAATGAATTTCATTAAGAAGTATCACAAGATAGATGATATGCATCAATTATAAGAAGTTAAATACAACTACAAGTAAAGATCACTTCCCATTGTCATTTATTGATCAAATGTTGGATAGGCTAGATTTTTTGAGTAGTATTGCTTTTTAGATGACTATTTAGGATACAATTAGATAGCCATTGTCCCAGAAGACAAAGTAAAGACAACATTCACCTATCCATATGGCACATTTACCTTCAAAAAATGCCTTTAAGTCTTTACAATGCTCCAGCTACTTTGCAAAGGTGTATGATGTCACTTGTTTCTAACATTGTAGAGAAAATCATTAAAGTCTTTATGGAAAATTTCTCTGTGTTTGGAAAAACTTTGATCATTTTCTGCAAAACTTGGAGTTAGTTTTAAAGAGACATGAAGAAACTAACCTGGTGTTGAACTAGGGAAAATGCCACTTCATGGTGAAGGAAGGCATTATTTTGGGACATAGGATTTCATGCAATGGAATTGAAGTTGATCGAGCTAAGGTGGAGATAATAGAAAAATTACCACCACCTAATTTAGTCAAGAGAATTTGAAGTTTTCTTAGACATGTAGGATTTTATAGAAGGTTTATCAAGGACTTCTCAAAACTTTCTAAGCCATTGTCCAATCTACTTGTGCAAGGTACGTCCTTTGATTTCAATGAGGAATGCATTGATTTCAATGAGGAATGCATGAAGGCATTAAATATCCTAAAGAAAAAGCTTGTTTAGTACTTACTATGGTTGCACTAGAATAGGATAAACCATTTGGGTTGATGTGTGATGTAAGTGACCATGTTGTAGGAACAATCCTACGATAGTGAAGGAACAAGGTATTTTATACCATTTATTATCCTAGCAGGACTTTCAATGATGCTTAGCTCAACTATACCAAACAGAAAAAAAGTTGCTTGCAATTGTCTTTACATTTGATAAATTTAGGTTATATCTTATTGGAGAATGTGATTGTATTCACAAATCATTTTTCAATCAAATGCCTTATGCTAAGATGGATGCAAAGTCAAGACTCATCTGGTGGGTGCTTTTACTCCAAGAATTTAACTTGGAGATCAGAGACAAGAAAGGAATAGAAAATCTTATAGTAGATCATCTCTTAATATTAGAGTTCAAAGAAGATGAAGAAATGCAGAAACCTCCCATCGATGGTCAATTCCCAAATGAGCAGTTGTTTGCTACCACTTCAACATAGCCCACTCCATGGTATGTAGACTTTGTAAACTATTTGGTAGGCCACCTCCTCTTCTCTCCTCTGGGGGGGGGGGGGGGGGGGGGGGGG
>JAYJMB010041557.1:5721-29133 GCA_036873735.1 Pouteria campechiana
TTGGGCGCTTGAAGATTGAGGGTGCAAAACCACCACTCGCGGCTCTTGCTTGAGCACGTCCGAGGGCGCAGCTGTCGTATGATACACACCAACCATCGATTGCGATGCCTATTTTCACAAATTGCGTAGAAAATCACAATCAGTCACGCAACGGGACACAATAGAATGTAACTTTTCCCCTTTGGTCTTTCCATGTGCTATGCTTATACAATCAATTTAAAGGGGTCAAAGCTAAAGAAGCTGAGATATTCCGAATATATGTACCAGATTCGTCCACGTAAACGAACTTAACTACCTTGTTTGCTTAATACGAAAGCAAGTTCACTAAAATAAAATCCCTGACCGATTAATGCTACATGCAAATACTGTACAAATTATATTTTTTCTACAACTAATTAGACATTTCTTTTAATTTAACAATACATATTTTACTTTTTTATTTATTTATAATTATTATATTTTTCATGCAACTGACATTTTCTTTTTCTTCTTTTCAAACAGTTTGGAGCACACGGCGTTTTATTAATTATTTTGAAAATTAGATTCCATTTGCCACATATTGCACGTGTTCCAATGTGCGAAGACAAAAGAAACAAAGGAGAAAGGAATGAAGGAAAAATGATAGCATTCGCATAGAGGATGATACTTCAGTAGAGCGAGTAAAATAAATATATATTATTTTAAAAATATGTTTATTGAGATAACTATACATCATGTTAAAGACTAAAATATTTTTATAATTTTTTCCCATGCTAACCATTTAGAATTTTACATAAAATTTTCTTTCCGATTTAAAAGCCTGCAAAAAAAAAAGAGCCAAACTAATCAGCACGGAGACATAAAATATAAATTATCAATACACATGAAATTTGTTATGTATGTTTATTATTGTATTTTTATTCAACTCTTTAATCATATTAGGAAAATTTTATGTATAAAATTGGTAGACTCCATTTACTAAACCTTACCTCACGCTAGCGTAGCTTCCAACCCGTGCGTTGCATCGCATGTACGTTTCCATACCATGATATTCCAGTCGTTGCAGTTGCTTGAATATGCTAGTCCAGCATCCTCAAGAAAGACTCGAGTATTTCATCGGTTGGATCATCCCTCTAGATGTTCCTTTTTAAAAGCAAATGTTCATAAGAGTCATGAATAAAATAGATGGAAAAAGGCTTCGCAAAGGTCCAAATTGACTTATAAATATAGACCCAACTATGGGGCAAAATGTACTGAAATTCAAGCAAGATATGCTTATAAATGAAGGCCTGAAAGATAAACCTCTTAGATTTTATTATTAGCGCCAACATAGCTAAATTCCTTCGCGAATTGTATACAAAATTCACTCGCGCGAGTGAGATTCTTTTACGGTTAGAAAATTTAGATCCGGTCCAAAGGGATTAAAAATAAATAATAATAAATTCATAAAAAAATGGAAAAAGCCGCAAATATATAAGCAGTCATTAGCAGGAAATGAGAAACGATGACTCGCTCTCTCTTCTAGTCGTCTCTCGTCTCCGCGTCTCTCAAAGGGCGAAATCGCCACCAGAAAAACTCTATCTATTCTCCCCTTCTCTCCCTCGATCCTAATTCCTTTCCTCCTAATCGACTCCTCTCGTCCGATCTCAGCCTACTGCACGGAAACTCCGTCTCGATCGAGGTACGTATCATCGAAATCGGTGGCTTGACGGTCTGGATCGGAGGCTTACCCGCTTGTAGGGTTTTGTCTCCCGATTCTTGGGCTTTCTAGATTTTCTGCTGTCTCTCCTTCCGATTTTGGTGGAAAAATGGAATTTTAGGGTTTCAGTCTCCGGATTGCTAGGGTTTTGCTTTTCTCAGTTTCATTTTAGGGTTTTATTGGGAATCACGGCATCAGATAAGGAGGAGAAACTCGATTTTAAGTAAGTTGGTTTCTCAAGGGTTTTGTTAGGGTTCAGCTGCAGAAACAGATGCTGAAGAAGTAATATTCTCATTGCTGTATCTTTTGAAGCTTTCATTGAGGTGGGAAGGATGGATGGTCAGAAATTTACTGGAAATATAATTGGAAATAATAATGAGAAAAACTTCTACGATTTCACCCAAGGTTTCTACCAGAAGCTTGGGGAGGGCTCAAACATGTCGATTGATAGTGTTGGAAGTCTGCAGACGGTTGGCGGTGGGTCTGTCTCGATGTCAGTTGATAACAGTAGTGTTGGATCCAATGATTCTCACACTCGCATGTTAAACCACATACACAATGTGCCAAATAACTACTCTGTTGGGCACAGTGTGCTTCGCTCTGGAAAAGTCTCACATACTCTGAGTGATGATGTCTTGGCCCAAGCTTTGATGGATAACAGGTACCCAACTGAAGGCCTTGAGAATTACGATGAATGGACTATTGATCTGAGAAAACTTAATATGGGTGTGGCCTTTGCACAGGGGGCTTTTGGGAAGCTCTACAGGGGCACTTACAATGGAGAAGATGTTGCCATCAAGATATTGGAAAGGCCTGAGAACAGCCCAGAGCGGGCACAATTGATGGAGCAGCAGTTTGCACAAGAAGTTATGATGCTTGCAACTCTCAAGCATTTAAACATTGTGAGGTTTATTGGGGCATGCCGGAAGCCATTGGTTTGGTGTATTGTGACGGAGTATGCAAAGGGAGGTTCAGTTCGGCAGTTCCTAATGAGGCGACAGAACAGGTCTGTGCCATTGAAGCTTGCCGTTAAGCAGGCTCTGGATGTTGCCAGGGGTATGGCATATGTACATGGACTGGGTTTTATTCACAGAGATCTAAAGTCAGACAACTTGTTGATTTTTACTGATAAATCCATCAAGATCGCAGATTTTGGTGTGGCAAGGATAGAGGTGCAGACTGAGGGGATGACACCAGAGACGGGAACATACCGTTGGATGGCTCCGTAAGTGGAAATATTCTGTTATCTTGATATGCATATTGCATTGCGTCTTCATTCTGCAATTGCTATTTTTGTCCCATGCCAATTTATTGGAATTGATTGTTGTTTTTTTGTCGAATTGAGCCATAGGTATTTATTGAGCAGATCAAATTAAATGACCGGATATGCTTTGTATGTCACTTGATAATGTATATACAACAATACTTAATCTTTTATTTCTGGTTTTTCTTTATGGCTACCTTGGAATTTTCTAGGAACAAGCCAATGATGTCTGCACAGCTGCTCCTAAGCTGGCACTGCCACCGTAGGAAATGGATTTCTGTTTCTTATAAAGGGGATGATCAATTCTGTACTTACTATTTCAGGCCATTTATGCTGTTCATGTCAGTGAAGTGTTGTATTACTTTTGTCCACATCCATGCTTCATGTCAGTAATAGTTGGCACGCATAATATCCTTGGTGTCATTAATGTGAACTATGTATCAAGATATGTAACTGCGTGCATTATTTTTCATTGGTGTGAGTTGCTACGTTGGTTCATCTAAGTGTACCTTAGGATCCATACCTACGTGTATGAATATTCTTGAAGTGTATATGTTAATCTTTTGTGGGCAGAGGCATTGTTTTGATTCCATAGATTCGCTAGATGCTCAAGCTTAAGCATTGCATGAATATGCATTTTAATTCATTAGCATTAATATGATGTATGTTTTATGCTTGATAATGCTGTTAGCTTTTATGACATGGTTTTCTCTCTCTTTTAATGAGTTTGACTTCATAGAACTTATAATAAATATAATGCTTATATATTTTTATGCAATAAAAAATAAAGTATGGCATTTTTTCACATGTTGTTATCGATGTCTTTTTTTTTTTCCCCCCTAATCCATCCTTTATGTTGTTTTATCCTGTAGCCAAATGTTCTGTGCTATCCTGAGGGCATTTTTAGGCATCGATGAACATTCCATATTTTGTTATGCATTGGATGAGGGCCCCACTCTAGATTTGGTTGCTTTTAAAGTACGTTCAATGCATCTAATACATCCATCAAATTTGGAGCTGGGTTCTATATATGTGATATTTTGAATAATTATTAACATCTTTCGAGTTTGATGTACTTCAGTAGTTAACCACATTCTGCTGTTTATGGGCAAAAGCCATTTGTGTAGCAATGCATTCAAATTATCTGGATGTTTCTTGTGACTAAAGTAGGATTTGACAAATGATTAGGTATCCATCTTTGATTTCAGATTTATGCTGCAATGAGTTGCATTGCTTGCCACTGTTTTCACCCTTTTTAACCCCCTTTCATCCTGGGGCTGTGTTTTGTTTGCAAATGACTGGCTCTCTTGGAGAATTTGCCTTGCCTATTTAATGCTTCTTCTTGAGTGAATCGCAACAATCATTGACCTGTTTACTTCTTCATTACCAAGTTAAATCCGTGTTTGATTTGTTGTGCAACAAAATCCTGGGACATTAGTTTAATTTGCTAGTCAATTGATCCAGAATGATAGCTTCATTGTTCTTCTGATTCTGACTGCCTTCTTGAGTTGAATTTTACTTAGACTTAAGCCAACTAATGTCACATCATTTCTGGCCATCTCTGTTCTGTTACAGCAGAAGACAGCACATTCGACAGCACCGAATGTGCCTCTCTTTTAGAATTTTTACAGTCCAATGAATCTTATTTTCCATGACATTATCACTTGACATTGATTTAGAAGAAGAACAAACAGAAAAGACCATATTTTTTACTCTTTTTTTTCAGCTGTACTTGGCTATCTGTGTGCTTCTGTGGGTTCTTTGGATCATACTGTTAATTCAGCGGTACTTGGCCTATTTGAGTTTATACATCTTGTTTTCAGGGAGATGATCCAGCACAGGCCGTACAACCAGAAAGTGGATGTGTACAGTTTTGGTATTGTACTATGGGAGCTCATCACAGGCAATCTTCCCTTCCAAAACATGACTGCTGTTCAGGCAGCCTTTGCAGTTGTCAACAAGGGAGTCAGGCCAATCATACCCCATGACTGTTTGCCAGTGCTTGGTGATATTATGACTCGATGTTGGGATGCCAACCCTGAAGTGCGTCCTCCCTTCACTGATATAGTTCGGATGCTGGAGAATGCAGAGACTGAGATTATGACAACTGTCCGCAAGGCCCGTTTCCGGTGTTGCATGACACAACCAATGACTGCTGACTGAAAGAGGTGACTTTGTTGATCCCCCTGTGTATCTATCATATTTTCGTTGGATAGGAAAGAAAAAGAAATAGTCACATGGACTGCTGGTTTCTGGTCGTTATTGGACTGCTGCTGAAGATAGAGATTTGATCGTGTATCCCTTCTGCCATATATGTGACCTTTAGTTGCTTTGCCTAGCAGAAGCTTCCTCTCAGATCCCTTTGGTTTCACCCTGTTCTGCCCTTTTTATTTTATCTTTTTTATCTTGTCGTTGTTGGATGGAAACTGGATACTCTCTGTTGTATTACATTGTTACAGCATATTTCATCTTACCTAAACATGAAAAATTTCTTCTATCAGGATTATTAGCATGCAGTTTGAGAGAGAGTAGAGGGTTGGACAAAATGGCCAAAAAAAGGAGTAAAATCAAAATTACAAACACAGAAAGCTTTCCTGTGGCTCCATTGGCATGAAGATATAGATGCCCCCCTGCGCCGTGGAACCTGTTCTCTCATTTGATCTCTACACATGTATGCTCAGATACTGGGCTCGAGATTCCGCATGCGTGTGCACAGCACATTGCGGCCGCCTTTTCCGAACAGATGCTTGTGTTGTGCATGCAACTAATGTTTGTCTAGATGGGTGCTTGTCATCTCATCATTGATGTTAGTTGTGTAGTTCTTTTAGCTGCCGCAGCATGCCATTCATTAAACACGTAGGCGTGGTGGGTAAGAGTTAAGCATTTGCATCTTTTCCAGCAGCGACTGCTGGCGTTGGGGCCGGATGCACAAAGATGTCTTTTCATTCTGTGGAAAGGAGCTGGCTGCATAATTGCAGAAGCATGTGCTTGGTGTGGGCGTGGACATACAGGCGGGTTGGTATTTGAGTCCTTCATGTTTTCATCCTAACATCCTTAAACTGATGGAGTGCTATTACGATGATAATTATGAGCTCTATTTACATCATGCCGGGTGAATGTGTGCTGATTCACCCATCATGTAGTTGGAATTGTTGAGCATGAACGTGATGCATTTGGCTTGTTCTTACCTGTGCTTCTGTTTATCCTTTCACCAGAAACTGGACGCCGAAGGGCCATCAGTCTATGTTCCAATAGTTTCCGCATATGTATGGTAAACTAGTGCACACGTTCACTGCAAGCACATGCTTGAACTGTAGTGATTGTAAAAAAAAAGAGATTGGTTGATCAGGGCTGGGATTTGAAGATGATCGTACGTTGCCTGCCCATCCTCAGGTGCATGCGATGAGCATGTGTGCAGCATGTTTTCCGTTTCCTAGGTGGCGTGCTAGTGTGCTACCCAGATACTGTAGTTGTCATTGGATTCTTATTTCCCACTAATGGACGCCCCTCGGTTGGACAGGAGCGGGATTTGTTGTTTGGTTTCCCGTGTACGATGGGACGATTTGGTGCTCAGGCCAGTGTGAAATTTTGGTTGATGCCCCTTATCAGGATGCGATACACGGAGGGATGAGCGAGGCGCGCTCACGAGCTCTCCTGGGGCCACCACGTAAAGGAAATGTAATTGTCTTACTGGCTTGCTGTTGAAACAGGCTTGTCAATATGCCAGCGCCAAATGAGGCATCATAAAAGCTCACTCCTTTGCCTACCTAAATGGGCAATCAAGACCGGAATCATTGCGCGACAAGGATATAGATATTGCCGCATGAAATTATGCATCTTCGCATCATGAATTATGGAAAAGATGGTATCATTTGTGACAGGCCAATAGTTGCATTGTATCCTTTTGAAAGGGGAATGTCAACCATCATTGGGTGGGGAAGCGCGCGGAGATTTTTCTGACTGCCTTTTATGGGAGTCACTCCACGCAATTTCGACAATAAAATAAAAAATAAGAGGAGAGAGACAAAAGAGGGAGAGCAAATAAGAGAGAGAAAAGGCAAAAGAAGGATCAGTATAATTTACCTTCAGACTAGTAATTCTTATATTAAATGGTTGTGTAATGGAGTGTGTTGAAAATATCTGGAAAAGTGCGTTGAGATTTCTCCCCATCTGTCTTATGTGCAAGCTCCATTGGAACTCTAGACAAGGCTTACAAAAGATACGTTCTTTGGAAGTGAAGTCACCTCTGCAAATCTGCGTGTTGAACCCCACAGATCCGAGTCCAGCCAAACGAATAGATGTCGTCCGATGTGCTTCTTCCACTTTCTGCCCTCTGTTCTTGGTCTGGACCTTGTACGTCCGTTTGCCGGGATGACATGGTCCAAAGTCCTTTTTTAATAAGGTATAGTCCAAAAGAGGACTCCCATTCGTGGTCCTGGATAGGCGGGCTATCCAGATTCGAAAGATGCATGGACCGGGTTCCTATGCTCTGAGCCTATCCACCCGCTAGTTTGAGTAGGTGGTGAATTCATTTACCAAGATAATTTTCTTCGACTCTGTTACTTCTGTCAGAGCTGAGCCATTTCTAATTCCAACTCCTACTTCAAAATTAATTCACAACAGCCCTTTCAGACCACATGGCTTTGCTGGTTTGTGCCGCTGTCTTTTCTTTTGCCTCCCAAAGGACCCAAACACTGGGCACGGACTGGAGCAACGGCCTCACTCTCTTCCACTAGGAGAGAAACGTCCACAGTGGCGGGCGAATCGAAGGGGCGTGAGGGCAGGGAGCGGCTTCTCTGATATCCGGATTCCACCCTTGCGTGTCACAAATGGGCCCTACATCATCATTAGATGCATCTAATCTATTAAAATCTAAAAAAATATATATTAATTTTCATACCAATAAAAATTTGGATATTTAATTGGACAAATTCGTCAAAAAAGTATAATGTATTTCTTGTAATATTTGAAATTACTTTTGGATAATAAGTAATATTATTATGTTATATTTATTATCTAAATCATTAGATATATATATAATTTTTTAATTATAAAAGGAATAAAAATAATTTTAACATACTTTTAAGCGGGCTATAATCAGATTTTCCTAGTTTATATATAATCTTCAGAATTTTTACATGATATGGCCCACTTGAATATCTGATTTCGATGCTTTTTAATATTAACGATTAAATTATATTTGAAATATAATCTTCGGTGGGATCCGTCTAACAGTCGGTGCAAGGCGATTTAGTATTCCACGCAAGGGTGGCATCCAGATATCACTGAAAGTGCCCCCCGAGTGTGGACGTTTTACTCTCCTGACGTCACCACGCGTCCTGCTGTGGACGTTTTACTCTCCTGATGGGAGAGTAGGCCAACTCTCCCAGCTCGCGCTGAAACGCAGTGGTCCAAGTAAGCCTCAGAAAATAGTCTGTCCAGATCAAATAATTGTCTTGAGAAGTGATTTCAACCGTCTGCCTGCTCGGCAATGAGAAAAATGGCAATTAACTTTCTCTCATACTCACACGTCCTTATTTTTTCCCTTCATCCAAATCTATATTTTCAATTATCATTTTACATCTTTTCCTTTCAAAATTTTATTTAGTTTATCTTTATTTATTTTATTTCAATTATTACTCCATATCATTTTTCTGTTTTTGTTATTGATCCATGATATAAAATTAGGATCCATATGCATGAAAGGTTAGATTTTTCACTGTAAATAAATATCTATTAAAATTTTTCCATATCACCCCCGTTTCAAAAATTTCTTCAGCACGCAGCCTACAAAGGATTCCGTGCACCCGTGCCCAGGGATCTCCCCGACTTTAAGAATTTTAATTCCATGGAATATTCGGCTCACCTAGATTCTAGGACGGAGCAGCATCGTTTTACCGTCCTCCCTTTCTCTAGCCATTTATCAACCTTCTTTCTCGTGCCTTGTTGGCCGCAGAAAGAACATGCAACAGAGCCCCGGATGTCGCCCTTTGCTGGAGAATATTCACGTGAAACAAATTTCATGTAGTCTCTCCATTTACATCTATCCTCGTATTTTGATTACCTTAAAGTTAACTATTATACATATTTTCATACTTTTAAATTCTAAAATAATCTTAATTAAAAATTCAGATCACACATATAAAAATAAGCATCAATTAATATAGATTTTAAGAGTTTTCACGACCACGGTCTGCTTGAGTTTACGACCAAGATTATTTTCATATCTACATAGTTTTGATTAATCAAAACATTGTGAAAGACTTAAATGAAAAGCCTGTGTAATTAAATTCTGATAAAATTAATTTCACAAGAGTTGAGATATTTATAATAATTGAACTTTTATTGGGTTATTATACATGTTTTCGAAAAATTATATTTATTTTGTTGTTGTAGTTTTCACTCATTATTAAATTTAATTCGCATCGATATGACAACCTCATTTTTCTAATCTTTCGGTCATCGATATTATCATTTTTGTCCGGCCTTTTATAAACGGTTGAGTGCTATAAAACCACTGAGAAAAAGCGAGGTCCGATCCTCCTCGACAACTGCAGAGAGTACGGTCATCTTCTGGGGCCCAGCAGATGGACGGCTGAGATCATCTAGGATTTCACGTGGCGTTCACATGACATGCGAACAAAAAGAAGAATTTATCTCTTCACTCTGCAGAACTCTCCCGCGCGAAAGGACAAAATGACAAAACTCCTTCCCACGAACGCATCTGTCGCGCAGATTACCACCAATCTCCTCCTCTCCCCTCCCATTTCGTTGCGTTTCCTACCAAATCTCTGCCTTTCGATTTCTCTCTCTCTACGGAAGCTCCGATCATCGGGTAATCTTCGTTCTGCTTCTAGAATCTCTTCACTTTTTAGCTTAAATAAACGGATCGAATCATGGTAAGAAAACCTAGATCGAGTTTCCTGTTTATCAATTCAAACGGGATGCATGTTAACGTCTGTTCCAAGTTGCTAAAAAAAGAGAAATGAAAAGAGGAGTGCAGATGCATCATTACTGTTGTTTTCGATTCTGTAACTGGAAATTGTAATCGGCGCCTTTTTTTTTTTTTTTTTTAAATCTTCATCTTATTTTTCGCCGACTTCTGAAAGAGAAATGTTAATGTTAATTTCCTGTCTGCATTAAAGAAGAACACCTACTTATTTGGCTCGTGGAGTAGCAAACTTTTCTTTTTGATGCATCTTTAATCTGGGGAAATCAAACGCTCTTCTCTTGTTGAATTCATTTCCGTTCAGATGAAATTATGGGGAAGTCACGGTGTAGATTCCCTCTCGATGCCAAGAGGCCGGTATTGCTTTTATCTTTAATTTTAACTAGAATGAAGTAGACAATAACCCGATACAAACTATTTTATCTGACTACTGTATCCCACTTTTTTCAGTTCATTCCACTAGTTTGCATCCAATGAATGTTCATAACGTGACACACCGGCTTATATTGTGGAAAGTTAAAATTCTATTCGAGCATGGCATGCCAGTTTGTGATGGATGTAAATTGCTGTTGCTTCATAGTTTTGAACTTTGACACTTGATCTTCTGTATCTTCCTGAAAACGCAATGTGAACCTGTCACTAACGAATGCTATGCAGTCCTTACATTTGTTCCTAAATGTAAGGAATCGTTTGCAGTACTTGCTTTGTTTTGTTGTTAACTTGATAGTTCTTCTATATTTCTACCCACCCAAAAACAAAAGGAATGCTTGGAGGTAGATGTGATACTTATTCGCCACTGGAGGTGAGGAAACTCATCATAGCCTGCTATTTCTTTCTTGAATTCTTGCAGATATCAGTGCAATTTGAACCGTGAGTCCCGGGGATTGATGGAAGCATCTCTTGCATTGGTCCATAAGAGTTCCCTCAGAAAGCTCCAGAGCGATTCAGTGGGTCAACATGATTACACGAAGCATTTAGAGAGTCACCAGAAATATCCTATGGAGATTGCCAAGCAAGTAAAACATAAAGCCAGCCAACTGCATAGGTGCAAAAAGCTAGTCTGTATTACAGATGTGCGGGCCTCTCACAAGGTTTTTTTCTTGATGTATCTATTGGAAAGGAAAGTCATTCATTTTTGCATTGAAGTTCTTATGCTGACTTAAAATTTCCACCTTTGTCCTCTTCTGCAGATTAGTTCTGCAAATCAAAAGTTTGGCACTGTTTCTGTACTTAAAGACACAGCTTGGCCTTCTCCAGATGATGGAATCAAGTTTTGGGAAAGAGATTTCCCTGTGTGGGATGTGAATGTGCATACGCCATATGAAGAGAAGGACTCTGATCCCATGCACGTCATTCATGTCACAGCTGAAATGGCACCCATTGCAAAAGTGGGTGGCCTTGGAGATGTTGTTACCGGCCTTGCTCGTGCTTGTTTATTGCGTGGCCACAAAGTGGATATAATGCTTCCCTTTTATGAGTGTATACAGAAACAGCACATTAATGATTTACAGCTAATTAGCACATATAATTCTTTTCATGATGGAAACTGGGTTCCCACTAGTGCATACCGTGGAGTAGTTTCTGGTATTCCTGTGATATTCATTGATCCGCACAACAACTTTTTCAAGGGGAAGTCAGTCTATGGAGGTTCTTACGATGAGTTAGAAGCATATATATTTTTCAGCCGCGCTTGCCTTGAATGGATGCAGGTCTGTGTATTTGCTCATTTTCTTAGGTAGTTGCTTCAGCAGTGTAAAATTGTTAGCCAAGCTGCAACTCTGTAGCAGGTGACTGGCACACAACCAGACATCATCCATGTACATGAATGGCAAACTGGTGCCCTGCCTCTACTCTACTGGGACATGTATCATCTTCTTTCAGTTAAGGTATGAGTTTCCTTTTTCTCTGCATTCTTATCCTTGTTGGAGCTTGTTTTTGTGAATGTTGTTATTCCATTCAACATCCTGGCAAAATTCATCTCCTGTGTACATATTGACTTCCTTATATTAAATTGTGTAGAAACCAAGATTGCTTTTGACAATCCATAACATGGAGCACTATGGCGAGTGCAGGTGACAATAAGTTGCAATTTCTTCTTTGAACATTCTGTTTATTTTGCAACATTTGTATTCACAAATCTTTTTTGTCACCTTCTCCCCCTGTGGCATTTGGATATCTTATTTATCTAGCATAAGTGTGCCAAATATGTGGACACTTCCTATTCAACTTGTTGGAAGCCCTAGAACACAAGGAAGACTTGGAAATATCTCTGGATAGTTAATTGTTTAGAGGTTGTTTTATTCCAGAAGTTGTTGTTCACTTGTGTGATTGAAATGCAGTCAAATGTATCCATTGAGAGAAAGCAAGTAAGCCACATCTGTTGTTGGATAAAATATAATGTGCCTGTTGGAACTCCATGCTGCTGCTATGGGAGTTGTTAATACTTTACACCTGCTGTGGACATAACCCAATGGAATGACATGAAGGCACTTTTAACCTATGAAGGTGATAGAATGGCATAAAGACCCAAGTGAGGCATTCAGCTGAATCAGCCCTTGGAACTTACCACTTGGTTCTGGCAAGTGACTATTTTCATGGGTTGCACAATTAGTATTCTTGCAAAGACCCTTTCGAGCTTCCAAGTGATCAATCTGCTTGTCAGTGATATTTCTGTTTTTGTTGTTAGAATTGAGCAACTAAACAAGTGTGGCCTCGATGGATCTTTATATACGACAATTGATAAGGTAACCTTTTTTCTGCATTTCCCCACAATATCAGAAATTGGAATTCATTATTTTTTTTTTTTGTTGAGATTAAAGCTTCATGACATCATTACTATTCCCAATAGTATCAATCAAATCATTTTTCGTCCCCCTCTGTGACATTGTTTGACCCATAGATGTTCAATATCTGCTGACAGCACTCTTACTTTGTTACTAGAAGCCTGTATATCTACTTAGTTTGCCTCTTCTGTATGTCACTGCTTCTAATTAAACTTAATAGGATCAGTGGTTTCTTCCAGTAGTTAAGTTCGGTGAGTTTTTTGTTTTCCTTTACTGATTATTGAAAGCTGCTTAAGAGGTTGCTTGGTTGTCAGGTAGCAGATACGACCGAGAAGGTTCTCAGTTTGAGAATCTTCAATCTTACTGTGTTTTTCCATTTCCTAACAGCATGAGTGAAGAAGCGTACATGTCGACAATATCTGGGCACTCGTGCTTGCCCAATATTTTCTAAACTTTGACAATTTTTTCCCTCGATCTGGAATCACTTCTGTGATTTTTATCTTGTGATCATGTGTCGTAATCTCTTCTGCTTGTCTCAAAGAATCCCATAATTCATTAAGATAGGTCTTGCTTGTTATATACCATTTATTGAAACAAATGAAGGATAATGATTTTGATTGCCTCAGGTTTTTAGTTTTTGGTGCTTCTGATAAGTTATCAGCAGTATCTTTTCCAAGGAAGATGAAAATGTATTTAGATGTCTACTTTTTCTGATATTGTTGAAAAACAGCCTATAAAGAATGTTATATTCTTTATGAAAAACAGCCTAGACACATGTTTTTGGAGGTGAAGATGGTCTGTAGTTTCCTGGTACTGTTTCTAAAATTTCTCCTCTGTCCTTTGTACCATTTCTTTTGATACCATTTTCCATTCATCTGATACACATCAGTATCTAGCCAGGTCATTTTCCTTGCAGTTAAAAACTTATATGGTATTAGATTTCTTTAGATCTCAACATTGTATTTTGCTTTACAGGCAATTGATGATCGGACTATTGGCCATAACCCTGAGAGATTGAGCTTATTGAAAGGTGGCATTGTTTACAGCAATGCAGTGGCGTAAGTGGCTTAAGAAACTGATGGCATGTCTTGCTAATTCCTTCTCACTTCGGCGGGAAATTAAAGGAAATAATTATAGTGGTTTGTGTAAGATACAAAACATATCTGAATGTCACCTTGATTAGACATTCTTTATTATATCTGTTCACCCGGATTGTATCCATTCATTCACAGGTGTTTTTGACTATTGGGACATAGGCAGTTCATTGCATATGATATAATCAATCGATTGTTTGTGTTTTTCCCCTTTCTTTCATTTTGGTGAAATTAACAGGTTGTGCTTAACAGGTTCAGCTGTTAATGAGCCAGACACGGCGATGGCCTCAACCTTGGAATTTAAACTGTTTGGGCAGGATCGGTCAGGCTGAACCCATTAGAATTTTGATTTTTCAAGCAATGCCATTTTGCTGAAATGGGCTTATGCTTTTGCGTCAAAAGAATAAAATTTATTCAACTCTATTTAGATATTATTTTGTACCATAACACATATGATTGTGTTTATATAATGAATTAAATCCCTTCTTTCTAGCTTAAGCTTTCATATTTCTGGTGCTCACAGTCATATGTGAGGATGTCACTTTTAAAGACCACATTTTTGGTGAAAAACACCATGGAGGGTTCTTTTTCACTTCTAGATATCAATTATTTTTTTCATTGATTTGTTTCAAATGTTTGATCCCTTCTTTTCATTTCAGCATAGTCTCTCCAACGTATCTTAAGGAAACTTTATGCTCTGGCTGGCTTGCAAGTACTCTAGTTAGAAATCGTGACAAGTAAGATACACTTCTATTCTGTCAATTTTACTTGTTTGCAAGTATGCATTTGTTTTGATTAGAAAAAAGAAGCTATCAGCATGTTGCTAGATGAATTGATTTAATTCAGATTCCAACGGTGTTTCTGTGTATTACAAGTGGTAAAACAAGTTTTTTGTAATATACAGTTTAGCAAACCTTTCTCTGTCTTATCACGATGCTACCTTGTACTGTACCAAGTACCAAGCACTAAGCCAATTCATATGTTGATTTATGAAATCCACTTTGAAAGGTTTAGATAAAGGTCAATTTCAAAGCTTTTTCAAGTACTATCTCTTTAAAGGACCCCCATAAAAAGTACTTCCAAGAAAAATAGCTCTGAAGAAAACAGTGAATTTGAGAATATTACTCATCTGACACTCCTCTTTTTTTCGGTTGCCACTTTTAATCTGTATATGCAATGGATTTGTGACTTATCACATGCTTTAACTTTGAAAAGTCTTGTCTGGTTGTTGAAGATCAAGCAATTAAGACAAACAATTCTTAGTGGATTACAATGGTGATGCAAATCTTACCTCTACATGCCAAAGATTTAGGCTTGTAGTTGTCTAGGTTGGCAGCCTTCACTGGGATGTTGCTACTTGGCTGCTGTCACCGAATTATTGCATCCTGACACATAAGGATGTGAGCATCTATCTTTTTGAGTACCTCTACATGGCCATATTTGATCAGAACAGTTGAGTTAAGTGTGTCATTATGACTGGATTCCTGGTCTTTCTAGTCTTTGGGCATTTAGTGGTTCCAGAATTTTACCCATCATTTATTTTTAGGCCTATTAAGAGATTTGGTTCTTCCAACCTGGAAGATTTTTGTGGCAATCCAAGTATCCAACTGATGGTGGGTTCTGGCAGGTCAATGCAGTGTTGGTCCTGCACTTGCTGGACCCACCTTTAAGGGGCCTGGAATCAGCATACCATTCATCTACTTACTAGCACCTGATCATTATTTGGTTTCATGGGCCTCCTGTTGTTTTTGTAATGATCTTCTGTCGATAGCTATTGTTCTTCATTTCCATTTGCACTTCTATTGACAATGGATTACATGATTTGTAGGTACTTTGGTATTCTAAATGGAATTGACACTGCTTTTTGGAATCCTGCTTTGGATGTGTTCTTGCCTGCTAATTTCAGTGGTAACATCCTCAAACTTTAGAACTCTCTCTCTCTCTCTCTCTCTCACACACACACACACACACACACACATGCGTGCATGCATGCATTTGCCCCATCTGCCATGGGAAAATCTGATGTATTACTTAAGTTTTGCATCAACTATTTTTGGGTTTTATAGTTGCAGAGGGGCTTACATGGTGTAAATAATGCAAATATCAGTTGGGCCTCTCAATAGCTTGGCACCAGATTTGTGGCAATATTAATGCCATGTGATAATGCCAATGACAAGTACGTGCACACACAAACATATTGCACAAAAGAAGTCAGATGTGCAAAAATTCCTTCTATTTTGCATTTGGACCTTTATTGCATGAATTCAAATATATTTGTCTGTGTTTATGTTGCAGTAATGAATAATGAAGTCATTTATGAACTTATTGAGTATTATTCCTGTTTGAGGATCGGAAGATATTATTCGAGATTATCAGTTATAGAACGGATTCATAAATTAAAAGAATTTGAGCATGAAAGAGAACTGTTGGAATAATTGAATATTTCAGCAGATCCTGTCATTTGTATTTAGTTTACCTTCTCCATATAGTTACTTTTCAAGTCGAACTTACGTTCTCATGAGGTTTAATGCTTGTAATGTGGTGAAGGCTAAAGAGAGTAACACTTTGGATAAACAGTCATCTTGAATGTCTTATATTTGGCAATATGCTGCTGCTTGAGGTCTGGGTGTGGAGGAGAATGTGTTTTGAGCTGGTGTGAGCATGTGATTAGAGCACTTGCAACTATTCACATGCTCTAGTGTTTGCGGTGGTCTGTTAGACCATCTCTTACGTCTTTTTAGGACCATCCTTCGATCTATATGTATACCATCCTTCGATCTATATGTATATATTGACATTACAATGACTATGAGTTGTTGACAATTAAAAAGTTGACAATGATTGTAGTTTCAACTAGTTGCTGGCAGCATCCTTCTCCATGCAACCATTTATAAATTTCAAAGCCAGTCTGCTCTCATTATATATGGTGCTTAATACAGTTTTCCTTGGTATGTTCTGGATTTGTTGCTCCAATATGGTGAAATGTCAGGAAATCTATTGGGATTAGATACACTGATCCTTGTTGCGTGCTTCCATCAATTGAGCGAGATGCAGGTTTTGCAAAATTCTCTGCACATATTGGAATAGTCATGTTACAACCTTGTTCATAACCACCCTAACAAGCAACTGTTTTGAGTGACTTTTTTGTCTAAGAAAACATCTGAATTACTCTCTCTTTCCTTTTAAAGACATATGAGTGTGATTCATTGGACAATACTTTAGGCTTTATGGTGGATGAACATAATTCATTATTGCCCCCTGTTCTTCGATCTTGTTTTGGTTCACTTTGCCATAGGGCTTTTAGATACCATGAGGACAGCCTGGTTATTGGCAATGTCATCGGTAAATATCACATCTTATCTCTAACTACTGCTCATTACTGGCTTGCAGCACAAGATATTGAAGGAAAAAAGATTTGCAAACAATATATTCAAAGGGGGCTTGGTTTATCTATTGAGTGCACAAAGGCTGGTGTGGATGCTCCAAATAATGCAAATAGGGTGCCACTGGTGGTTTGCATTACTCGCTTGGTTGCTCAGAAGGGTCTTCACTTGATTCATTATGCAGTAAAGCGTGTTGAAGAACTTGTAGGTGCTTTTCCATTTTATCTGATTCAGGATATGATGACCATTCCGAAAGGGAAAAAAAAAGGAAAAAAAAGATAAATTCATGATGGTTACTATTTTGCACCTGCTGTAAGTGTACATTAATTAACACATCTGCAATATTAACAATATCTTGTGATACATTCATTATGTCATCATCTTGGCCTAGTGGTGATACAATGCTGAGGTGCAAACATGTCCCTCAAAGATATTAGTGTATTCATAATATTTCATGTGTCAACATGTCATTTGTATGATTTGATAATATAGCATTGCAATGTGCAATTAAACTTTCACTTTGTTAGTGGGGAATTATTCAAGACTGAAACACAATTTGCTTTTTCCCTCATTTGATAATTTGAAAGTATATCATCACAGTGCAATATTAAACCTTCGATATTAATGTGCAGGACAATTTGAGATAGAAACAAAGAAAATCAGTATTCTGAAAATTGTTGTTATTATTATTATTTTTTTGCTTTTGTTTTAGCCGTAGTTAATCCCATCATTTGATTTTTGTTCATCCATTTTCCAATTTACCCTCTATCTAAACTCATTTTCAGTCCTGTCTCTAGCTTGCCTTTGTTTAAAAATTTTCAATTTTGCACCCTGTACAAAAGGAACAAATAACGTGTGTTGTTTGTGTTCTTTGCTTCTATTTGAAATTAGTATTTATATCTTTGAATTTGCAAGACTCGTTAAAAAATTAATTCCATTATTGCAGTTTCCTGATAGTCCTCCAACAATAACACTGTCTGTGTTTACAATATTATCTCTTGTGATATTGATGTATTCCTATCCCGAGTGTCAATGTACTCCAGGGTATCAATTTTACAAACATTTTAGTGAAATGTTTCTCTAATATCGAGAGAATTTTGTGGTATTGTAATTGTGATACTCAACCACCAAGTTACAAAAAGTTAATGTGAAATTTCAGATAGAGATTTCAAGTTTAAGGTATGATTGGACTTTAGCCAACTGATGAAAATCATAATCCTTCAGGCATTTATTCCCATTCTCCTGTAAAAGCTTCAGGTAAAGGCGAAGAAGTTCGTAAGTGCATTTCCATTTTTCAGCTTCACCAGATGTACTTAAATACCTATTATTAAGGCAGGCATTAAATTTTCTATTTATTCTGTTAAAGGCACCTGAAGTACTATCTTTTGGGTAATTGGCTTACTTTTAAGATGAAAATATTGAAAAAGGCTCCCCTTGGGGCAGTTAGGCTTAGTTTTATCTTAAAGACTGCAATTGCATCCAGTTAAATGTGTATCCCTATTTGGACCCACTGTTTAGATGATTATAGTATGGCACCTTAGCAGCTATGTTAAGGCATTTTGCCCAATGATTCTTTCTTGTCACCTTTGCATTCATTTTGTAGGGTGGACAGATGGTTTTGCTAGGAAAAGCTCCTGATCGTCGAGTTGAAAGAGATTTTGAGAATCTGGCAAATGCGGTAATTTAATTTAAATTTTTTTTAAAGTCTTTTGGGATCCTATGTCTATACTTGTGTATGGAAGCCAGGCATAAAGTTTTAAGTCCATTACTCCTGGCTTCCTGTAGTAGAAATCAAAGCTTAATATTACTTGATTAGGTTTCATAAGCTGAATGATTGGATGGCGTATAAATCATTGTCATTTTCAACATGCTTAAGGTGCCATTAGTTTTTGGTCAGTCTTTTTTTGGGATTTGAAATAAAGTTCATAGAATTGTATTTATGGAACTAAGTCTGAAATATTACATTCATTTCTTGATTTGTCTTGCTTTTTGGATGAAAAACTTTTATAAATAGTCATCAGGCAAATTGGGTCAGCTCTTTATCTGTTTTTGGAGTTAGAAAGCTGAAGCCAAAGTCAAAGTGAAGCAACAAGCATCCAATGATCAATCTGCTTGCATGATCAACCTTGTGTAATATTTGAGCTTAGAAGAACTGCATCAAATGCATTCTGATTTCCTTTTATTGTAATTCAGGAGTTCTGGGTCAGTTGGTAGTTCACTCATTCAATATGAAGTGTTCTACAGTCTTGCTAGATGTAAGAGCAGTCCTTTTAGAATTATGAACAATTCATGAATAGGTTAAGATTTAAGACGCATCTTCAATAAATCTGATGGCCACCATCTAAGCGTCATGAACCCCTTTTATGGATGATCCATTACTGTTCCTATGAACATACTGAATCATTCCACTGTGAACCCTCTGCTGGACTATTTTCTTTAGCCTGTTTCTGCCTTGTTAGTTTATTTTGTCACTGCAGAAAATTCTTCGATAAATCAAGTCTCTTCAAACTCTATCGAGCTTTTTTCCAAATTGTCTATATCATCTTTCTTGTACTTCTGTTAGCTAGATCTGATTGATTTATTAATTTGAGTTCCTCATTTCATTAAAGATGACATTGAAACTGGCAATGGACAAGAACTATCAAAATTCTTCTTTGTCTTGCTTAAAAGCTGCCACTGGACAGAGATTTCATATTTTTGAAATTTCAACTCTTTCATTCTATAAATTTGATAACTTTTGAAGATATAAGAATGGACCTTGACCTTCTCATCTTGGTTACACATTTGAACCATGCCTTACTCTTTTATAAATGCTGTATTATGAACCATTATCCATAGTTGCTTGTAGGTACTAAATGTGTTTAGAAAAACTAGAAGTATGTATGCTTCATTGTCTCATATGTCAGAATCAATTGAAGTAAGATAACAAGCTTACACCCATTCTGTTGCGTTTTTAGCTTGGCAAAGGTTGCAGCATAAGAATCCTTCAGATGTATAGGTAATTTCATGGTGAAACTCCATATGTCCACTACATTTTCCTAGAAGCACCCGGGTGCATTATGATCTTTCTGAAGTTCATTGTTTCTCAGGAGTAAAAAGCCTCTTGGCTCCTTATAACCAGGAGAAGGAGAATCGATGACCCCAATGTCCATTTGCTATATTCACCAAATGTCTTGAAAAAGAAATATTTGGGGGAGGCCATAAGAATGAATTTGGAAAGCTTACAAGGCAAACTAAATTTCAAAATTATCATTTTCATAATTTTCATCAGTGTTTCATCTATTTTCTATTGGTTGCCTGTGCAGTGAGGCACTATCCCACATGCTGTATGCAGCAGCTGATATGGTATTGGTTCCATCAATGTATGAACCTTGTGGACTTGCTCAGATGATTGGAATGCGTTATGGAGCGGTATCAATTTCTGTCAATTTCGAACCTGTCTCATGATTTTTATTTTGGCAGTAAGCATGGATGTCACCTTAATCAACTGTTAAAAAAACCTTGACCAAATAGGGTGATAGGACTAAATGACAACTAAAATCATCCCAGACATAGAACACAGGTCAAATTTGGCAATCATTGTTTTCTGCAAACAACAAGTCAGGATAGTGTTGAATTACAGACTTTGCGAGACTTGCATTGAGAAATGACTGAACCACGATTGCAGTCATCTTGTAATCATAGTTGATGTAAATCAAGTGCAGTTCTAGGCTGGAACAATGTGGAAGGGTTCAATTGATGGGAGTAAATGATCCACAGATGTAGGGCAGGGCCCTGTCTGGGTTTCAAGACATCTTCAACTTTTGTTTTGCTTGTTTGAGTAACTTGGTTTCCACTACAACAGAAAACATCACAATTTTTGAATTTTAGATGATTTATTTGCTCTTGATGTGTGCGAAATATAACACAATACTTTTGAGGAAATCAATATTAAAAAACAAAGAAGACTAGAGCTTGAACAATGGGACAACAAAAATTTTTGAGTATATGCCTTCTGGAGAATAAGCTAGAGAGGGAGATGGTTGATCCAAAAATTCCTTTGAAATTCCCATAGAAACAATTCTGCATCACAAAGTTAAAAAAAATGATTCAAGTTCCTTTATAATAAAGAAGCATAAATTGCATTTTCAGAAATACTTCCTTTTCTTGAGTAAGATTTTTTGCAGACATGCTGCAGATTTATTCAACATTGAAGATAGTCATTTGCATTTTTGATATTCTTTCCAGGTACCGATAGTCCGAAAAACTGGTGGCCTTGCAGATACAGTCTTTGACATGGATGATCAGTCAAATCCTGATAATGCAAATGGGTATTGCTTTTCTTTGTCTGTGTTTTCTGTGTTAAAGTAGATTGGCATCATATCCCAGATAACTGGGAATAGGAGCCAATTCAAGTTATGGACAGGTTGTCAAACATGATGAGCATGGAGCAACACAGCCTTACGAGTTATCTGCTCTATCAAGGACCAAATTCTTAGACTGTCCATGCCTTCCTGGGGCATTACCGTTGCTTTTTGTAACCTCCAACATGGGGTAACTCCTATGCAAATCTATTTGTCTAATACACTTGGCCAATCCAGCTAAGTCTATGGTCTCTTCCTGGATTACTATGTGGGACAACCACCAAGTTTCCTTGAATTTGTTTCATTTCTACTTGCATCCTTAACTTACCATCCTTTAATCTTATCAATGACTAGCAACATGATTATCAAGATTCACTTATTGACTTGTACAAAAACGTTGAGAAATATCTTATTCTTGGAACCTGCCAGGTAGTGATAAACTTGCCATGCCATATTTGAGGGTTTTATTTTAGCAGACAGCCAATTTTGGATTTAAACCAAGCAATCGTTGCTGATACTGAACATCTATGACCAGGCTTAGATTGCAAAGATGATTAATGAATGTTTTTTCATTTAAGCAAATAAATAAATAAAAATGAGAAAAAAACAAAATTTAACTATTGGAAAAATCATTGAAATTAAAGATTTGTATACAACTGTTATTTGCATGCATTGTAATACATATTTGCTATGATAATTTAGAATATTTTGTGATCTTTTTTCTCCCTTAACAGATAGATATAATCAATATGACACGGAAGCAGCATATTTTTCTTCAAATGGCCATGCTGACATTTAGGATGGTAAATTTTAGAAGATAGAATGGAATTGTTTTGTGGATCTTTGTCCTTGAAGGCTCTCTGTAGAGTTTTGCATAATATGATATTGTCATGTTTGTTAATCCAAGATTCCAAATAAACATTGTCATGGGCCAACTTGATGGAAACATTTTAAAACTCAATTCTTAAAATTTCTCAAGTTCATTGGTTTTTCTCTACAAAAAGCTGTTTACAAGTTCATTGAATCGAGATATGATAATTTTTTATACAGAGCTAAGGAATGTTATATATCATGAATGTTGTGTTCATATTTTTGCATCTCAAATTGGCTATTCCAATTCCCATCTTGATTTCTTTTTATTTTTGATTGATTAAAAGATGCAATATTGACTATTTCTTTTTATTGAGCTCCTAAGGCCATGTCTTCATGGTTGAATTGGAGTGCAATTGTATGACTGACGCATCCATCATGGAGTTTGAATATGTTTCTCTATGTTTCATTCTAGTTTGTGCATCAAATTCAGGACCTTCAGAAGGTGCTTCAAACCAATCTATAATGGAACCATTACACCCACTGCCATACAGATGCTTGAACAACCACTTTCCTAAAATTAAGAATTCAGACTTTAA
The DNA here is from genome assembly GCA_036873735.1 of Pouteria campechiana. Classification (NCBI taxonomy): domain Eukaryota; kingdom Viridiplantae; phylum Streptophyta; class Magnoliopsida; order Ericales; family Sapotaceae; genus Pouteria; species Pouteria campechiana. The sequence continues at coordinate 28,625 of JAYJMB010041557.1, forward strand.
AAGTTTTAAGTCATATCACAAAATCATCCCTTTAAGAAGTTAAAACCAATCCACCTCCATGAAATTTGGCTTGAACATTCATTGAACTCCTTAGCTCATAAGATGCTTTCTTCTGTAAATCCTGTGTTTCTTACTACATTTTTTTTTGAAAAAAAAAAAACACTCATGTGCCTTTTTCTGTCTTTTTCCCTTTTTGCGAAGTTATGTGTTTGAAGGCATTGATGAAGGATCCATGAATTGGGCAATGGAACGTGCCTTTCGTCATTACAAAGATAGTCAGTTTCCATCTCTCCATTCTTCTCTTTCCTTCTTTTAGTGGACTGATCATTGAAACTTCCTACCTACCGAGAAAATATCATGAACCTTCCTCAGTGGAGCTACTATGGCTGTAAGAATTCAATGGGAAATTGTCTTTGATCTATCTAGAATTACCTGCTTTTTGACTTGATACGGAAGGACCTACCTACCATTTTGATTTGGTCAGTGCAGGCTTGTCCAACTGAATCCTG
>JAYJMB010041557.1:29233-73322 GCA_036873735.1 Pouteria campechiana
CTGCTTTTTGACTTGATACGGAAGGACCTACCTACCATTTTGATTTGGTCAGTGCAGGCTTGTCCAACTGAATCCTGTCTGTAATTCATAGTAACTCTTTGCTGTAAGAAATGAATTCTCAGAAGCCATTTGTTGGCTTTCAATTAACTAGTTAGGAGCTTTCCATGATCTTCCTTCTTCGTAGTCTCTATATGAAAATTTTGCATCATGAAGCATTAAAACATTGGCTGCTATTACAATGGGTCAGGCAGAAACTTGGCTCAGTCTTTGAGTAGATCTGAAATACTTGGATGTCGAGTCTAGTTGAGTTTTTGGGGCTTTTAGGGGCTTTTAAGCTATGTTGTAACCAGCACTGCAGCTTAGCAAGTAATCTGGAGATGTTTGCTTGTTCTTGAGAAGTATATGCATGGGGAAATAAAAGCTTGACACGCTGCTTGACTTCATTGGTTTAGTGCGTAATGATGCATTGAACATCACAAGAAAAATCAGGATCATAGTCCAATTTTTTGAATCAACTATCAAATGTGTCCTCATTAATGCCCCCTACTTTTTCTTCTTATATGCAGAACCAGATGAATGGAATGAGCTTGTTAAGAAGGTGATGGAAATAGACAACAGCTGGAACAATACAGCTGGAAAATACATCGATGTCTACAACTCCATTAGAGTAAGGGAATAGCACATTTGATGCCAACACGATCAAATCAATATTCTTGGCAATGAACTTTTTTCTTACTGAAAATTTTGACAAGGGCAAGCTATTTATTTGTTGGAGCTTTGATCAAAAGACAATGCCACTACCTTTCATTCTTTAAATTATGCAAACCAGGTGTTCCTTGATCTGATTTCCTCAAAAGTATGACCAACCGTTCGAGGGAGTCCCGGGTCCAGGGTTTATGTTTGGTTTTGGGATTTCAGCTGCTCGGGCCAGGTTTATCCCCAAGTTAGTTTTTGTGGGCATCTAATAGTCAGGGTAATCGGAAAAAGAGAATCTTACAGCTACTAGCTGTTTTTTTATTATGGATGAAGCTTGCTGATGAGGGTGATGGGTCTATGGAACATACATCTCTGGCTGGCCGTGGCCACAGCTTCCTACATGTAAAAACTGCAGGGCTCGGGCCCTTTCCAGTGTTTGCAGCTTTGACAAGAATTAGAGAAGACTCCAAGGCTTCACTTGGAGGGCGAGATAAATAATACTAATAAAAGGCCGTACGTATGAGCGGGCAGTGATCCGGAAGCTGAAAGTTGTAGCAGTTGTTTCAAAACCGAACAATTTCTACAGATTTTTCTCAGGCCAAGCTTGCCATTTGTCAATGAACGCAGCAACTATACTCAACTGGCTTAAGACGTGAACTTAGGCCTGTTGCTTCCACGCATGAAAACTGGTCCTCGACAGAAGCCGCTTATAACATGTCGATTGGCGCATCAAACCCCCGTTTCAGCCGGACTTTACAATAAACAGATAATATAGCACGTACAGCATAATTTTCATAGTGAACCACTGCTCCAATGCATGGTGAAAAATCGTGCCTCTTTAACATCAACCAAATCCATTTCGTGACCTAAAGCTACTGCTCTATCCATTCACAAAAGGGTGGCTGAAAGATACCAAAAGATTGACTCAGGGATTCAAAATGCGTGGTGTACTATATCTGCATGGTATAAACCATGCATTCTTTACATATCATACCACTGGGTCACAGCTACTACTATGCAGTTGCATCGGAGTGCAAATTACTAGTAACAGGCTGGCTGCCTTTCCCCTGCCCTCCATTTTTGGAAGCTTGTGTCTTGCCTGCTACGGTGGATGCTGAGCTCTCAATATCAGTTAGTTGTCCACGTCGCCACTGAAGATGAGTGCCACAATATGGCCTCTGAAGGGATCCCTTTCTTGTAAGGGAGGAAGAAGGATGCCATGGCCGTGACGGCTTTCCAGTTGGTTGAGCTGACAAGGAAGACTCGGAAGGTGCATCTGCTTTTTTCACAACCTGATAAAAGAAAACATCAAATGGGGCATAAGCGAAACAATGAAGGTGAGAGGGTCAGGTGGCTGCAAATGGGATGTTTATCCACAAAGTTAAAGGAATGGAAGCAGAGGGAATGTGAAAGTGGAATGGCAGATGACAGAGATAGCACCGGGAATGGGCCTTGCAAGCTAAGTGGTGATCTTCATTTTCTCTGAAGGGAAGAAACGCACACATCCCAAGGTTACTAAAGTGGAGGTGAAATACTTGCCTCGGGCATGGCTTCCACCGTTATGAACATAGATATAGATATGACGCCATCCACTTCGACACAAACATGATTTCTAGGTTTTCAAAAATCTCAATTTTTTTCATCAATGCTTGAGATCCCAGCTTGGACAAAAGAAAAAAGCTGACGCTAAGACAGGACTTCTCAACTTTCTCATATTCAGTGACATTTAAGAATCAATCCTGAATGCAAGTGAAAACTAGTTTTGTGATACAGTGGAGTGTCTTATTGATTCCCACCCCAAAATCTTAATTTTGTTAACTGGGAACAACAGGGGGAAAAAGGATATGACCTTCCATGATCTGTTGATATTGGAATGATTGGCCATTGCTGAAATGATGCAATAGAAATTCTTCATGCACTCACTATGCAAAGTGAGATTTGCCACAGGCAAAATTCAGCAGATGACTTTACCTTCAGAGTCCTAGAGAAGAATGAGGTCCCACTCATTGCAATTGCCTTATCAGCTGATGATTTACTTGCAAAGGCAACATATGCAGATCTGCAAAGCAGAAACAGTTGCATTATTGACTGGTTCCCATAAACAATGCAACAAGAAATCCCAATACAAGCAAGATAAACTCATCTGCCAATTCATTGTTAAGAATGGAAAGGTGAATCTATATCTTGAAGATTCACGACGCATTTCAACATGAATTTTGTCTCTAGTTTCATGATTTTTGTACTTCAGGAATTCATTGTAACACTTTGAATGATGACATCTTATTGATGGTCACAATGAGAAATTAAGGGTTCATGTGCAATAAATAAATGCCACAATGCCTTTTGTAGGAAGAGATTTTGAAGTACATGCTTTTAAAAATGATAAAATTTGTCCATCAATCAAAGATCAGTTTCCATTCAATCCAAATATGAATATTTAAATGGTGCCATTTATTATGGTATTCTCCAAATTTGGATTTTTTCTTCTTCTTTTCTTGTGATTTATGAGAGAAAATGAATTCTTGAATGCCTAGATATCCACTTGTGACAAGGCTTGGGTAACAGTCAATTTATCTTTACAGTTCCACAAACATCAGAACATGATTCTGCAACACGAGAATTGCCTGACTTACTACCCAATTTTGGAATGTCCTAAAAAATATTTTGTCATGTAATCTCTCCAGTACGTTAAACTAATATTTTACTGGGTGTATACATAAATATATGAATACTAAGGCAAGTGCAAATACAAGGGGGGGAATCTTAGAAGTATCCTCTGACTGTCAATATCCCAGTAGCAGTAAGATTTCATTCCTGATAAAATATGTTAAGCACACGGAAGTGTCACACATCAAAATTACAAACAAGGAAAGGTTCATCTCTACCCTTTTGGCTGACCAGTTACTGCATCTCTCAGCAATGTAGTTTTCAAAACTGCCCCACATTTTGAAAAATGTGATGATAAAGCTTCCTTTGTTGCAGCAAAATGCACCTGATATTCAAACAGTGGAAAGACATCACAGCTTTAGAATTGTTTGCAAGTTACAAATAAAGATTCATAATTAAACATTAAAGCAAGATTGACAGCCTTGAATATGAGCTGGGACACCACTAGGTTATTACTTGTAAAATTGCTTATAGTGACAAACATAACACATAATAAAAAAACAAGTAATTAAGTTAATAAAGGCATTCATAGAATTGCTTATAGTGATATTATAATTGTAACTACTTGTAGTTATTTTGATAGGTCACAAAACAGGCCCCCCAAAGTTTAAACAAAGAGATGATGGGCAGGAAAGCATGAGTCCGTACACTGTTTGAGATTAGTGACAAATGGGGCTAGAAATGTTGACAAGAAAAAATCCATTGAACACAAACTTCGACAATTTAAGGAACATGGAGGATCACTTGTCTACCAGAAGCTTTATGTCAGAGACTTTAAGCTAGCAATCATATATGATTATTTGTTTTGTTCCACTCGCATTAATATGTGGATTACGTCAAAAGCATGTATAGCTTGTTGTGAATAAATAATAGCAACTTCAGGAAGATTATGGCTTGACAATGTCCAAGCAGAAATTTTAAGAACCTCGAAGAAGAAACAGTCAACTTTTAAGATTGACTAAGTCAAATTCCAACGATTGATGCATGGATATGAAGTAATAGAAAAAGTACATACAATATGCATCAAATTTAAATCATGGAACATTCAACAAAATATCAAATGTGAAGTAATCTCATGGATTTGGCAAGAAGCTCCAGAAAGAATGCCAATTTCCACAAAGAAATTGCAAGCCCAAAAGACAAGTTGGACAATTATATTGTGGATCGCTCAGTGTGTATACATTTGTGACAAAAACGGTTCTTGAGTCAATATCTTCCTCAGAGTGTTTCTGTGTACAACCTGCAAAAGACAGAAGAAAAGTAGATGAAGGCTGCAACCCAATAATGGCATCTGAACGCAAGAACAACATCATGCATGTCATACAGCTCCAAGCATGATCATGATGAAATGCAAAGTGACATGCTCCTTAACAATAAAAAAGCAAAACTTAAACTCCCAACAATTTCAAAATTCAACACTAGTTTGACATGAAAAGAGTGGTGAAAATCAATCTACCCCATGGTGCTGAATATAAAGAAAAATTCAGCAAAACGACCCCTTTCCATCTATTCATAATCTGCACCATCATTAAAAATTTATCGCTGCAGAAACATTCACAGAACACTCTCGGATAACACAGTTACATTCTCTGATAGCTTTTGCTTCTTGTGATCAGTTTACTACTTGCTGGCTTTTCCCTCTAAGCACTTGTAAACATGTGCCTACTATAGATTCCTTTATTCTTACCAATATTTTGTATTTATAGTGCATCTTAACCACAGGAAAAGCAAGACCTCACCAGAAAGATTGCATGGCAGAACCACATGAACCAAACCACTCATCACACAGGTGCCAAATGTCAACTTCTTACTCCAATAATTGCCCTTTCATAGCTTCAGTAGCATGTGCATGCTTGGTAGAGCCATTCAGACTCTTCTTTTGACATTTTCTATCCATGGAGAAGTTGATCAACGAAACTTGCTATTGGGTAGCCAAATAATCAACAATTTTGGTATCTTGGATAACATCCAAATGCTATAGATAGCAAGTGACACGAAGCTAGTTCAAATTTGGCAATCTGTTGATCTCAATAATCCATCTTCTGTGCCCTAGCCAATTCTTGTTCATATGATTCTTGCAGTTGTGTATATGTCATGTTTAACTGACAAACTACTGATAAAATAGGCCTCACCAAAGTATTTAAGGTCACTAGGCAAATCCTTAAGTGTTCTAGGCCCAGAATGCCCATGCATGATAGGTGTGCACACCCAGTTTGTGGATGCAAGCTTATTAATTTAATAGATGATTAACAATATACAAACGTTCACAAAGTATACGACATATAATATTTCTGTGCTTATTAACAACGAATTTATGACAGCTTTTAAATCTAATAAAATTAACAGAAATCAGTAAATAATTAAAGAAAGCAATCAAGCATGAATCCATATACCCATAAAACACACGGGTGCACATCACATAATTGACACAAAGGCTTGAATCATTATAATCAATCCACAGTACCAACTACCAAATTGAATATGATAAAACCAAAATGCTTCAAAATCTTCTGTCATCAAAGAAGACTAGTGTTCTGGTTAGCCTTCTCGAATGTTGCCTTGAATAATAAAATCGTATGGAAAGAATGAAGCTTGATAGCAATTTGGACGTGGAAACAAAGAAACACAATTTCTCCTTCCTCCAATAACAAAGAAACACAACCTCTTCCCATGGTTCCTTCTCACAGTTCCAATCAATCATCTTCACTCTTGCTTCAAATGATTCATAGTTAGGAAGACATGAAAATTTGAAAATTTTGAGGTTATTTAGAAACTTTCTAGAACAGGGGAAGAGATCTTGAAAGTATCTTTGTTTTTTTTTTTAAAAAAAACGTATTTTTAGAGCTAAGGTGTGAGTCTAACACCACCATTGCTGTTTAAAATCATAACAGAAAATCATACATACATACATAAAAGGTGGAAGGTGGATGCCCACCTCAACTAGGTGCTAGGTGGACGCCCAGAGGACAAAGCAATGACTGACTACCAGGCAAGGTGCACCTTAATAAAAATCCCTAAGGTAGGTGTGCATCTAGCTCAACTTTGAATACTATAGGCCTCATACAGCCCTGATGTCTGATTGGTTAGATTCATGACCTTTTTTGTTACTTCTGTTTAACTGCCTGCCACCATCACCTATTTTAGAACCTCCAAGTTGCACCAAATCCCTAATAAGCTAATTCAGTTTGTGATCTCTGCTTCACATGCCCAAACCATCTATTGGTCAATGTCAGTTGTACACAGCCAAACCATCTATTCATCTATTTTGGCTCAAATTACTATAATGCATTATTTCAACTTTTTCCTTCCTCAACTTGCAACCTGTCCATTAGAACATCTCCATTCAAGCTTAAGTTATACAATGAAAATGTTGTTCCTCAACAGCTCAACTTTCCAGTAAAGAACAACATGATCATAGGCAAACAACTGAATTGAGGCATTGAGGATGTTAATCAATAGAAATCATTCCTTAATTCTAAGAAAGGGAAAGGAGCGAATCAAGCCATAGAGATCGACAGAAAGAAGGATCTCTCTCTCATGTTAAAATACAACATCAGTGGCATGCATCTAATCACACATTGACACTGATAAATGCTTCAAAAATATGCATGATGTGAAAGTATGTGAAACAATGCAAACACTTTACCATCAATGCTAATCTCTGACTGCTTTGAACGAAGCTTGGTCATTTCCATTTCAATCTGCTGCAATTTCAATTTCATGTCCAGAACTTCCTGTACAGAAAGTCAGATGAGCCAGAGCATGAAAGAAACAGTTTCTAAAATGACAAATGAAACCAACATTTTACATACAAACTACATGGAAGAGATGGGAAGATGAGGAGTGGAAAGAGAGAGTCCTGTCTTACATCTTGCACAGGTTTGTCAGTGGTCTGCCAACTCCCAGCATGTTTAAGAGATTCTGATTTAGCTAGCAAGAAACTGTTAACTGAAACAGGGGTCTGAGCAATATCTAGAGAGGCCACCCCATCTAACTGTCCTTGAGATTTTCCAGAGATTGCAGGATTCAATGCTGTATTAGGAGATCTTGGCAAATGATGTGATGGCTCAGAAAAATGCCCATCTGAGCTCTGACAATCAGAAGTGACAACATTTAATTCCTGTGACTGGCTATCCTTAACATATTGTGATCTTTGCAACCCTCGCAGCAGGATTTTCTCTCGGTGACGCCCATCCTTGCTGTCTGACAAGCTATCAGTAGCATTGATCTCACTATGCTGCCTCTTCCTTCTAAACATGCATGCAGTGCTGAGTTTGTGCACTCTGTTGGCACCATGATCTGGTCTTCTGAATTCATTGGAGACGAGCGCACCAGAATTGTTATCTAAGACGGCAGTTTCTCTCTCTAACTTCCTAGTGTTTCCACCATCAGGCACAAGGAGCCTCATTCTCTGCGTTTTGCAACCTTCCCTTCCATGCTCCAATTTTTTCGTCCTAATTATATCGATGTCGGATGGATATATCTTGTCAGCTGTACTTACATTATTATCATCACGTGGCCTCCCTAATCTGTCCCAAACATTACCACGTTGCCTAGTATCATGGCAGAAAGCAGCATCAGCAGCACTCAAAGAACTACCAGTTACAGCATTTGTCACAGAAACAGGCTTCAAATGAGAATTTTCTGCATGAAGAATCAGAAAATCCACACATCAGTGCGTTTAACACATGATAGGCAATGAACATGCACAGACAGATCTATGTTACCTGTAAAAGCTGATTGCATATTCCTCATCTTTGATGAATGCAAAAGCAGAGGCGAATAACTGTCACTACCGTTGACTATCTGCTCTATGATATGCAAATGGCTGAAGTTAGACCAAGGTCCCTTACTAGGAATAAACATGACAAACTAACACAGAAGGCTTTGCTCTGTCAACCTTCTTGTATTGATTCTCAGAATGCAGGCATTGCTCACGACCAGCTGAAATTCCATCAAAGCATCTATCTCTTGAAGGCCCATGCTCCATGGCTACTTTGCAGTTGCCTGTTCTTTTTCCAGAAATTTCATTTTGTGATGCATATTCATGCACTTCCTCAATATTTTGCTCAGTTAAAGAGGCATGTCCAGGGCACCAACGTTGATAATCTTCTGATGCATCATCAGTATCTGAGGAGATTGGCTTAGTTGAAAGTGTAAAAAGCATGTGCTGCTTCTCCTCCCTTGACTGCAAATGGTATTAATCTCATTTTAAAGTTTGTCCAAAAAATAAAAACTCAAACAGAGAATAAATACAATGAATCTGGAAGTTATATTACCAATGGTTTATCCAAAATCCCAGCTCCCCTAAATTTCTGCTCCCTATCTAGATCATCATCATGGCAATTTTTAATGTTGACTTCTTTGATATTTACCATACTGGATGGTATTCTAGACACATTAACAGTTTTCAAGAGAAAACCCCACAGCCTGTACAAGATAGTGAAGTTCAAGTAAATTGTGCAGATATTGCAAAGTATTTGAGAAGCAGCAGTGACAGGCGCAACGCACCTTTGTCAAGGAATAAGAAGAGGACAAATAGTAAGAGAAAAAAAATGAAGACCAAACAAGGAAACTGCATCATAGCCCTCTCCTCCATTGCAATGAGTAGCAAGAAAAACAGTTCAAAAACTAGAGAATGAAGAACATGAGCAGGTTTAGTACCAAGCTACAAAATTTCCACTTTCCTCCCCTAGAAATGCCTCCAAATCAACCCTTGCTTGATACTGATCCTTGCCATTACAGACTAATACCACAATATATTCCTGAAAAGGAAAAAGAAAGTTTAAACATCTTTTATGTGAGCAACAGAAGTGATGCCCAAGTGAGTTTTGTTAGAAAATGGATAAAGCAGGTGGAATACAAAAACATGCAATCCAATAATGCTACCAAGCTCAGAAAAATTGTTGCTGCTAAATAACAAATAAGCAACTGCTATCAACATATGGAACATGCAACATATATCCATAGCTTCACAATCACAAAGAAACAAATGAAATTAAAGCAAATTTTAGAATCATAATCACAAAAAAATGAGTGACATAAAAGCAGAAATATTGGACTCCATTGCTAAACATTTTCTATTGGCTTTTGTTTGACCACCAATGTTGAGGTTGGATGTGTATGTCTGTCTAATTTAATTAGAAGCTCAACTCTAATTATTACCCAAACACCATCTAATGGTTTATAAATATGGGATTAGCAGTGGCAACAGGTCCCAAGCTACATAATCCAGCACATACGCACCAGGGCAGGACATGCTTGGGCTCAATCCTTGGCAGGCTAGATTAGGCCATCATGAAGGCTTATCCCTAGTTATATAAATGCATATTATATGGTTGGTATTACAAATTGCGTCATCATCATAAGCTGTTTTCCACCTAAGTGGGGTCAGCAACATAGATCTTGTTGTGTCATTCCTGTCAATCTTGAGTTATGTCCCAATAACTTCTAGCCATATTCTTTCGGTCTTCCTCTAGTTCTCTTGTGACATTCACTCTTAACTGGTGCAGTTTCCAGTCTCTAATGCACGTAAACAAACCACCTAGGCTTACTTTTCCTCATTTTATTATCTATTGACTTTATCTTCAGGTTATCTCAAATTACTTTATTTATAATTTTATCCTTTCTTGTTTTATCCATCATCCACAAGCACATGGAAGGTCTGACTAGCTCATCTGCGTAAATTATGAAGGTATGCAGGATAAAACAAGCCCTGAGGAGTGCACTTAGCAGAGATCTTTACAGTCATACCATCCAATGTAAGTGCACAATTTACCCTCTCAAATCAGTTTTGATTACTTTCAATAATAAAACTGAGAAACTGAACATCCTGAAAACTCCACCTCCAAGCAAAACCTACAGAAGTAAAGAGCCTAAAGGTTTTGGCAGTGACAATCTCGTTACAGAATTACACAACCTCTTTCACGTGGAAACAGCACCAACTCATACAATTCAAATTAACAAAAACGATGCCAGTCAAACCCTCACAATACAAAATCGCTTCAACAACATGGCGAAATACATGCCGTTTGGAACAGCCCTCACTCGCTCAATGCATTCGGCGCTAACAATTCCATAACGAACATGAAACTACTGCAAATTTCTCAGATAGAAGAACACACAAACTAAAAACACAATTCACAGCTGCAATTCACAAATGACATTTCAGTAAATGGGAATGAGATGAAATCCATCGTATTCACAGTAGTCCTAAAAAGATCACAGAAGAAACACGGAGTCTCAAAATTTCTCATCTAAGCCTGGCCGAAAATTACCGCGAGGACGTCATCGGAGTAGCTTCCGAGGAATTCGAAGAGCTTCTCAGAGACGGAGGCTTTGAGTTTCGACGCCTCGGGAGATTTCCGATCCATCCTGAAAGATCTAGGGTTTTCCGCGAAGATTTCCATGGAAAAGAACGGGGTTGTTCCTCTTGCAGAAGCGCTGCTTCTGCGTTCACAAAAGCAAGGAGGCTTCTCTTTTCCTACGGATTTTATATGCGCCGCGCTTCTTGTGACGGGAAAATGAGAACCGAAATGGGAGTGTCTAAAATGCGCCAATAGAATCCCAAACTGCTATGGCTAACATGCGCTGGTACGGTAGAGTGCCTATGTCTAAGTGTTAAAACCGACGGAAGGAATGTGGCGCGGACATATCTACAGAACAATGCGTCACACGTGCCTCCATACAAACACGAATGTTACTCGCGTGTTTCCAACGGCATAAAATGTCATTTCCGTATGATATGGGACTATGGGTTGTATAAATCATAAACTAAATTAAAGAATAATATTTTAAATAAATTTTTAAATAAAAATATGAATAATAATTGAAGCTATATAAAATAATAAAAATAAAATAATTAAAGGTTTGATGAATATCACGACATTTTGATAAAAGAATATGATTCCATACTTCGATGCATAGATAATTGTAATGCGTTAAACAATGAGCATGGTGGTGTGTAATGATGATGTTAACCCTGCAGACAAATGGTGAAATAATGTAGATTTTGAGGGGTGATCTTATCCGTCCTTTTGTCTCAAAAGAGATGGATGTGTGGATGTGCACCCAGCATTAGTTGAGGGTGACCTTCCACCGCCTAAAAAGCGTAGTGCTTCATGGATAGAAGTTATTTGCATTTTGCCCAGGCATGGCTGTTTTACCCTGGAACACCTTTCAGCGGCTGGCTGAAAATCTCTTCTTATAAGTGTAGAAAAGATAAGCTTCCATTAAGTCAATAAAGACAAAAACAAAAAAAACATAAAAAATTAACAACTAGAAAAATTAGAGTTAAAAATAAAAATTAAAGGTAATAAAAAAGACAAAAAAATAAGTTGGTTAGATATAGCTGAAACAGTGAAATGTTACGTTATACTAAGTGATAGAGACAATGGGAGTGGAAAAGCAATCTAAGATAATTTCATTTTATTTTCTATTTTTTTATATCTTTTATTTACATTGCTTGTCTATTATTGAAACTGGATGCTAAAAATTCTTGAAACGAAAGAGATCTTCAATTCAAACTGTCATTTGGAACCATTACATCAGATAATAAAAACATCCTATAATAATTTTGCAATTTTCCCACTGAAAAATCCACCGTTTACATTCAGTCTACATTATGATTTTAGAAATAAAAGTTTTAAGATTTAAATATGCATTACTTATTACGACTGCACTTCTTTTCAAAAGGCTGAAACAAGATTATCCAACAGAGTTCTTCTTGAGGAAATCAAATGGAGATTCTTGAAGGATAAAGATCATCAATTTCTCTTTCCTGTCAATTCCATTTGCTACTGCTACAAAGGGTTCTTCTATGTGTCTGATCGCCCAGCCTCCTTAGGCAGGACACAGGATATCTGAGGACATGGATTCCAAAATTCCACTACATTTCCGGCACTTTCTGCCTGCACCAAAGAACTCACTACATTCTTTTTTTATTAATCTGCCATCTAAAAGCTGGAAATTTTACAAAGGGCAGCTCAAATAACTGCTCCTACCCAAAAGGAGGGTGAAAACAAAAAACAAAAAATAAAGGGCAGAAAAAAAAGCAACTAGAATACAACTGAAACGCAAAAGGCATGTAATATACACATGCAAAGCCACCAGCGCGTACATCTCATAAGTCCACACCAACCACATCTTGTCATCGGATCTGCATGCTGAAAACATAAGTAGCCATCTAGGTGTTCTGCGATGTTGCTGCTGCCACTGCTGGCTCCGTTGAGTCCTCAAGCTTCACTCCAGCGGGAGCTGTTGACACAATGCTTTCCCTTGTAGTGTCTTCCTTTTTACTATCTTCCAACCGAACTGCCTGTGCAAAGCTCTTTGACATTTGCTTCATTAAATCTCCTGCGAAAGGTACTGGGTTCCTGTGTTCGATGCACGTGGCTGCTGGGGGGGTTGCCATCAGATTTGCTTGCTGTCTGGCCTTCCGCTCTTGCATTGCCTTCTGTCGTTCCTCATAGAAGGCAAAGTCATCAAGGATTGACATGTCGGAGTCATAGTTCTTAAAGATTTTGAGCATCTCAAGACCCTGCTCTAGTCCAATCTAGAGAAAAAGATTAACCCGTAAAAAATATTAAAGAGACAAAAAAGGAAAGAAACTCATCAAGAAGATGATTACAATTGTATCAGATGGTAATCCTTCTAACGTAACATCACACAAAACAATAATTTATGTTGCAATGACTGCCAGTCCTGTTGAACGCTGAGTGATAACCAATATTGGCCACACCATTCCACTGTAGCATTACATAGGTCAACCAAGCCACAGTGGACCTGCCAAATCTTGTACTTCCACAAAATATTAAAGATGGGTGGATCAGCGTCAGTGCCTTGCAAAAGTTTGTGCAGTACATTTGGTGGCAAAAAACTCCAGACCTTTTTTCTTTTAACCATGCTAAAGATGTAAAGCAATTCATTGCTGCTTGCTAAACACAAATCCTAGGAATAAACCATTGGCACTTCACTATGAAAAATGAATGACTTACCTCCTGAGTGTCCCGACTGTTGGTCACAGGCTTGTTGTCATTGTTTTCAAGGATAATATGCCGGAACTGGCTGTTGGGGACATCCTTTATGATACGCCACTTGACAGGGAACTGACCACTCCACTTGTCTTGCTGCCAGTAATCCACACTCTTATCAAAATCAACAGGCCCCATCATCTCAGCCACCCCACAAAACTGAGCACTGGCATTTACCTGCAAATCACCATCACCTGCATTATTAATTCATGAATGCATGTCTGAAAAGTCAAACTAAGTTGTGCTCAAAAGGGCTTCCTAGTCACAACTGAAGCTGAGTTCCACAAAGTACAAATTTCATGGATCAAATGCAATGCCTAAGGTTATGATGATGAATTTCAAATGCCTAAATCTCCTTGAAGAACTGTAAGGGAACATGATGAGATGTTTTGCTTTAAGTTTCTTGAAATAGAATATCAGAATGCACTTGATAATTTTTCCCACCTTCCCAAAGAATTATAGGAATGAAATGAACTTGGGCCAGCTGACTCAATCATATTGAACAGGATAAAAGCACCAATGGAGGAAAAATGACAACTAAATATTGAATTCCTCTAATCATCAGAATCTCAGTTCACCCACCTAGATAAGAGGTGCTAAGGGATAGAGGATTAGGGACAGCTTAAAATCTGGGCGAACCACAATATGTTCTGGCCAAAGATTGGAATGGGCCACGTATTCCAAATAGAGGCCACATCATCTTTACTCATGGCTCCTTTTCTTGTGCAAGAAAAAATCCATATGGAAAGAAAAAGATCTTGATTCCCAAGTTGATAGATGTCCAAGGTAATCCAAACCTGAAGAATGGTGTGGAACTTGCATGCGTTGCCATGCATTCCAACTTACAAGACTCACCCCCAGATCTATCCTTATGTGACCTTGCATTTATCTACCATACAATCCAGTAGCAAACAAAACCACTGTATTCTTTCAAAACTTCATAAACCTCTAGAGGTATTCCCATTTAATCCTCAAAACTAGCCTCACAAAGTCACAGGGAACAACAGGAACCTGAATTTACTTTCCATGGTTATCTTTGGCATTTGGAAAATTGCTAAAATTCAATACTTCTCAAAAAAGGGCAGATAAAAAAAAAAGGAGGAAAGTCTAATGAAAAACAATGTTTGGGAGTAGGACATTTACTGAAAACAGAAGGAACACTGGACAGGCAACTTCCTTTTCCTTTGCTTCGCAGTAAGCAGCATCCAACTTTCTGTTTCCACTGGTCGTGCTGGCCCAAACACCATACTTAATGCTCTTGTGTACATTGTCTTCACTGTAAGACTTTATTATGAAAAACTTTGCATCATTATATTCAGTGACAAAATCAGGCTGATTGTATAACTCGCGGCTGGCCTCAGGAGTTGATACAACATTTTTTGCATCCACAGATGAGTTATGTTCTGAAGTCTGATTCTTAGACCTTAGGGCTCTTGGACCTTTGTTTTGCTCACCTAGGACATCAAGTGTGCCATTACAACTGCACAAGGAACCACTAACCCGTCCACGGTGCCTACCCTTATCAATTGCAATCCAGCTTCTGCTATTCGCTCCTAAACTGGAAATGGTGCCACTGTAGTTCATGCCCTGATGATACATTCCTGTGTGTGTGTACCCTCTGCTATATGAGCCTGCTGCAGATCCAAATCCATACAATGGTCTTTGTTGGGGAGAAGCCTGGAGGTAAGTAGCATTACGAACAAAAGAAAAAAGGGGAAGGGTTAATCAAGAACTTGATTATTCTCACATATGTTCAATAGCAAATAAGTTAAGAAACATAAAAATGAAGAGAAAAGAGTCATAATCAACCAACACCAACCTAACTTCGTACTATGTTGATGAGAAGTTTCTGTAGAAATGAGACCTTACCATTCCAGCAGTGAAAGTGGTGGTATTGTGCCCAAGTGGTCCAACTGCGCCAACTGGTTGTGGTGAAGCTGCTGGTGACAATAATGGAGTCAAGGGTCTCTGCCCATCTGAAGATTTTGACCAATCTGACCAAGGCCCGCCAGATCCAAAGCCATCATACCCTAATTGTGAATCATAAACAGACGGATTACCAGAGTTTCCGGAAAAGCTGCCCCTACCAAATGACCCATATGGAAGGGGGTACCCAGGCCTTGGTCCCAACAAGACACCATTGGAGTTGGTCCCATCAGTAAAAAAAGCACCCTGTTGATCGACACTAGCTGGAATTGACAGCTCAGCCTGAGACATGGAGATTGGTGAAGTTATATATGGCATGCCAGGAGAAAGATGCTGCTGGTAGTAAGGACCTGTATGTGGAGAATACAGTGGACCATCATTCCTCAAAGAAGGCAAAGGCGTTGTAACAGGAGAGTAAGGTCCATATGGCGCTTGAGGACTGTATCCATAACCAGCATGAAACACTAAAGATGGATTTTCATTGTAGACGCCCTTCAACACAACAAGAAAAAAAAGAAGAAAAAGGACGTGTGTTGAGATCTGAGTCGGAAATGCACATGAACAAACAAGCTAAGACAAGGATTTATACTTACAGGTGATCCAATATCGACACAGTCAGCATTAATATACCGAGAATAGTCGTCCCATTCTCCAGCATTATCATAACCTGAAAAGGAGAGAGAAGACAAGCACATTGGCTGTTAGTGGGTTCTGATATGAATCCCTAATGTCAAAGCTTAAAAGCTGTGAGATTGAAGATATATATTTGTGATGCTTCCTGTCTAAAACATACATCCTAGAGGAGTAATATCCAGCACACTACAAAGACTAGAAACCTCTGGTAACGGAAAATTCCAGCCAGCACCCATTTGCTTTTTCTTCTTCTATTTCATTGAACAGAGCACTTGAATACATAATTTACAAATTTGCTCATAATGAGAATATTTTTGCCATTTATTTTTCCACTTTTAAGAAATAATCAAGAGGAAATGCTATAAATTAAACCACGAAAATCTCCTGGATCCTCCATGTGAGAATGTGGACTCCATGTGAAGGAGCAGGTGGTTCTTTACATTTTGGACAAGAGATCTGCTTGCCTCAGAAGACGCCAGAGTGGGCAAGGCCAGTAAATATTGGTGAATCAACAACATGAATCCGCATAATTTGGTGGATGACCATTAGCAAGCTCTGGATCCAATTATGCTCCAGCAGGCCATTACAAAACCTAGCCTAAGACAAGTCTTTTGAACCTGCCTTCCACACTTGGATGGGAGATGATTGCTGTGCTGTGATGCCAATGTTTCAGCCTTAGCTTTTCTCTATAACACAAAATTGTAGCAATTTTTTTTTTAAAAAAAGACAACTAACCTCCATAATAGAATGCTTGTGTTTGGGCCTGAGGAGCATAGATATTGGGTGGATAACTAGCATTCTGATCTCCATCTGGACCCATAGATCCCTGCTGTCCCATTGCTTCCCCTGATGAGCCCATGGGGGTTGCATCATGTGAGATGTTGGGATACATCTTCTCGTCTTTTGTGGAAAGAGGCTGATACATATTAAATGCAGTTGCATGAACAACACTTGACCTCAATGTAGAAGTAATTGACATGTTATCAATAAACAATTGGCATACCTGCTCCTTAAAGTTCTCTGCTTCAGTTGCTTTTGCTTCACTGTCTAATGTCAATACGTCAAGTGACTCTGTAGAGCCTGACAAGTACAATAACCACAAAAGCAAGTATTAGCCTGAGATAAATTTTAGAGGGTATGCATTGTGAAAAACTCAGCTCAGGCTTTCATCTTCTTGGTATTGTAAACAAACAAATTTCAGGCATTCTTAAGTAAAAGTTTCCAAAAGTTTCTGAAGACAATGGCTGCCCTTAAGTAACTTAAGTGCAAAATAGAAGTTTTCAGTAAAAAAAAAAAATATTGAAATCTGGTGTCAGCAGGCTTTTATGGCACCAGAATGGGGATTTCGATGATTTTATCAGGTCCCATCAGTGTTACTGATCCGCATCTTCAGAAGTTGGTTTTTTAGGGGTTTGGTTTTTATCAAGAGAATTGCTTCAAGCACCCAATGCAAAAGCCACCAGATGTACAAAGTGTGCAGAAAGAATTGGGCACATAATAAGAGATCATGCATCTGAATGCAACAAAGACTGCCATCTGGGATCAAATTACCTGATCCTAGCCACATCTGCTGAGTTACTGCAAGACAGAGACATACACTGCATACTTCCTTTGTTCCATATAAGAGTTTGCCCTATGATATGGTAGAAAGAGTTACACATCATTTTATTCCTTTTTATCAATAATACAGAACTAAGTTCAGTCTCCACAAAATAATACTTTGGGGGCTCATTTGGCTCCAGTCATATTTTGAGGAATGCATAAATCCTTTTGAGCATCACCAAGTTAACAAGAAGATGGGAGGATTGAAGAAATTATATAATAAGGGCATAATCCTTAACAAGACGATGATCATGAGGAGGATTGAAGGAATTCTATAATATGGGCATAATTCCTAACCAGAAGATGATCATGAGGAGGATTGAAAAAATTCTATAATAAGGACATAATCCTTAACGAGAAGATGATCTTGAGGAGGATTGAAGAAATTCTATAATAAGGGGATAAGCCTTTTGAGCATCACCAAGCTGACCAGAAGATGATAATGAGGGAGATTCAAGAAATGCTATCATAAGGGCATTGAAGGCATATTTTAGACTTTGGAAGACAGCCAATGAAGTCTGCTCCATGTGTCCTCTCTAAGGTCTCACTACACCACATTTCCAAACACATGAAATCCACTGCCAATTACATAGCAACTAGTGAGGTACCACATGCCTTTCTGTGGATTAGATCTTTGCATCTTCCTATCCATCATTTAATGAATAGTTTTAAAAACAATAATAATAAATCCATTTATGGGAAAGAGCATTTTTAACTGTTTATCAAAACGATAACAATTCTAGTGTGATTGGCACCTTGTGATTTTACAGCCATTGACAGCATTTTATGTGTAATATATGTGATTGCCATGAAAGAACATTGAGGGGTGGGAGATGAAGGTTGGGGGAAGATGGGCTCTATTTTGAACAAATACACATGACAAGTGATGATATAAACTAGTCAAAATTCTCTTAAATCAAGGTAGCGTCAAGGAAGAGTAGACTCCAAAAATGAAGCTGGATTGGCACATTGTAAATGCACCGAAATTGAAATCCCAGGCCAAAATCAGTAGCAACAACTCCTAAATCCATCAAATAAATGAAGACTAGAAACAAATGTCCCCATCTGCCTACATTATCTGAAACCTGAGAAATTGTAGCAAATATCTCCATGAACCAATACCAGTCTCGAATTTTGTAGAATGAATCCCATCTGAATGAATAGCAGTAAAATAAAAGTTTACTGCATGAAAGAAAACTACTGGTGAATTACCAACTGTACCCCTCAAAAGATGAAGTCTCATTAGAAGATGTTTAGGTAATGTGAGATCCCCTAGTCCACGTGATTGTTTTTGTCTAAACCATGGAAGCTAAGGAAAAACCCCGCATGGATAACTAATTCTGTACAGAGATCGCTACTAATTGCACGTAAACCAGCGTTTCAATCCCAAATGTTCATTCAACTAGCTAAAAGAATGTGAATTCTTGAAATCTGACCAGAACTCAGGTCAAAAGCGATCAAATAGAACCGATCACAAAGAATTTCAAGCCAATTTTGCGCCACTACGAGAGATTGTGAAAGCATTGCACCTTGATGAACTGGATAACAATGAAATGAAATAGAATTGGCAAGGGAAAAGAAAGAGATCGATTCTAAATGTTTTGTTCTTAATCTTGAAATTTAAGGGAAACCCAATTCAAACACAACAAAACAAATCTAAAACAACGAGGTTTCTGTTTCTAGTTTTCCAGGAAGGGTGCAGCAGCTAGTAAAGAAAGGTGAATTCTATCATGCTGCCCAGAAAATGATTCCGTCCAAACAGACCAAAAACAAAGAAAAAAAAAAAGCGCATGAATCTGATCGAAACCAATTAAATCAGATGCAGAATCAGTCCATCCAATTCCAAGACGCATAAAAATATGCAAGAATAAAGGTATGTGATAGGAAGGTAGAGGAATCTGAGAAGATAAGAGAAAGATGGGATCTTTAGCATACCAGTTGGGATGATTCGATCCGGTCCTTGCTGAGTCGCTTCCATCAATAAAAGAAAGATGGGATCTTCTGTCTCTCTCTCTCTCTCTCCTTTTCTTTTCTTCTCTCTCTCTCTCTCTCTCTCTCTCTCTCTCTCTCTCCTTCTTCCACTAAAAGAGCAAAAGAAAGGCAAAGCCGAGCATGATAGGAAGGATGGATTTTTCTAGCGAAGAAGGTAGGAAGAAGGAAACAGGGCCGCTTGGGCCTGCTTTTATTGTTGTTTTCTTGTCAATTTATTTTTATGCCTTTATATTATATATTATTCTCTCCATCAGCACAGACGGGTCTTTTGGGAGGGGTTGGCAATGCATTTTATAGAATGACTGGAATGGATATAAGTGAAGGGCAGTGGAAGATCTGGTAGGAGGGTGTTTTGGTCCTCCTCGTCCGTTTTTTGTACGACACCATGGATGTGGGCGTACCAGATTTCTCAGGTCCGCGGCATTTTGTTTTGGGCTAAACTCTAGCATGGTCCGAACCTATGCTGAATTTCAGGTCGGCCACGAAATGAAAATTCATTTCTCTTTATGAATAATAAATAGATGCGACATGTAAAGATCTGCATTCTAATCATAACTATATTTTATTGTTTATTTTTTGTCATTAATTTAACATTTTTTAACTTGATAACTCGCATTATCCCTTAATTCCTCCTCTCTGTTTTCATTTTTTTTCTCAGCGTTTCAAATAAAATGCAGCATAATGGATTAGATCATAACCGACCCAAAGGGCGAAGAATTTGAACTGGTGCCATTGGTGGGATTTTCTCAAATTGGCAAGGGTGATGATGTGATTCCAATAAATGAATATTCGTTTAATTTTCCTGACCCAAGCAACTCCTTTCAGTCAATCTGCCGATGCCTTTACCAGGGACTCAATGTCCTCTGCACCATAATGGAACTCTAGGAAAGTAGCGTTTTGACGCACGCAGCTCACAGCGTATGCCAGTTCAAATTCACAGCTTTAGAAACCTACCTGGGAAAAAACAATAATAAATCACACTGTCTATTCAAGGCTTAGGGTTCACAAATCATTTTAGCATGTTCTTGGTCTAAGTTATATGAATGTATCACCATTTGAAAAAATGCTGCGTTGAATATAAAAAGTCATTTAAGGTTATGCTTAAATTTTGGTACAGATGGGGAGTAATTATTTGGAAGTTTTAATGGATTTCACGTGCTCTCAAACCTCAAGAGTTATTTTTCATGGCGTACTATTGTCGGGGATAAATCTTAAAATTATAGTCAAATGGATAGAAATAAGTGTTACTTTAGATTAAATTAAATTATAAGCTTAGTGTAGTTGGAAGGAGTGAATCATGATCATGTCTGGTTGCTTTTGAAAAGGGAAGAAAAAGAACATTGCATTTGACAATGAGCCAAAATAAAAATAGAAATACATTCTATGTGAAGATGTAAAATGGACAAAACACATAGTTCACCCACTTATCTATATCTTTGATCATCGTCATCTATTTATTTTAATATTATTCGTGGCCTCCAAAGTCCCAAGCTGCAGATGTATTTGGTTGGGATCGTGATGAATCCGATCTCATCCGTTCATTTCTCCGACTCGACTGTGGGAGGGCGTCGTGATGCGATTGTAGATTTTTCGGTGGAATGTGGGTTACAAGTCAGGGCGACGTAGACCTGATGGTTAGCCTCTATCTTCCCGCATTTACTTGAAAGTTACAGAAGCAACTGCATTGGGGCCGTTGATTGCATGTCTCAATCTATTGCCAGGACGACAATCCCACTTCCTGATCTCCACCATCGATCCAAAGATCGCATTGTCAGGATCTACGGATTAATTGGGTCAAACATCTTTTTAGAACAATATAATAGATTTCATGTCAACGGCGTAAGAATATGGGGACCAGAATCTGATTATTTGGTAAACAAGATTGTTGATATTAATTCCCAACCGTCATTTTTTTTTCCAGATATGGGCGTGGCCCAGTCGATGTGCGAGATAGGTGTATCAGATCATGGCCGACTAACCTACTCCCGCATGCTGTGTTTGATTTTCGGGCGTGGAAAGCGTACCATCCGAAGCCTTGATAGACCCCTTCATTGATGTGCAGCATGGGGATGCGTCTTGTTTTCCTTCTTCACGAAGTTGCGTATTGAATTCCAAGAGAAAATTCTATGCCATGCCGCAGGGAGTAGGGGGGTGTTTGGTTCTACACTATATATAAAAGGAGAGTTAGGCAAAAATATGTAAAACGAATAACGATATTATTGGTAATTTTGAAAATGATGTTAGCAATAAAGTTAATAAAGACAATAAGTACAAGCCTAAAAACACATGATTTTAAAAAAATTATAGGTAATAATTAATAGTGAAAAATTAATATTTTTGTAAGTAATTAGATGCTGCACCAAATACAGATAGTGAAAAAAATGGCTCGTGCGTATCGTTTACACATGGCTATTTTGCACCCCTCTCCTGCATAAGGAATCATCTATTACCTAGCCTTAAAACCATAAATGACCTCCCCTATATTATTTAAAACATTAACTAAATATTTTTTACTAGCTAAATGAATGAATAAGATTTTAAACTTACAAAAGCAAGCCATGTTTGGATTTTGGTCATAAATGTGTATATTTTATAACACCCAAACTCTTTGAACCAAGAAGCAAGAACGCTGCCATGGTTTGCATCATCGACAGCAACTGAGCTGTGACAGAGCCCAACTTGCCAATTCCTGGATAACATGCACAGACCCGTGGGCTATATTTCCAACTATGAACACTTCTGACCACGCGCATCATTCTAGAATGCTATAAAGTCAGCTCAGCTGGTTCACCGGTGACATTTCTGCAACCATTTGATACTAAAAAAATTCTTTATAAATGAGATCCTGTGCACCATTTGATTGGAGAGAATCCGATTTTCTTTCGTTTTATATATGTGGGCATGGCATTTTACTTTCATAGGCTGCTTGATTTGACCAAAGTTTTGGAAAGCCTAACCAGACTCTCATGGAGTTGCAACCAAAATCGGTTAGCAGGAGCATTGAAAAACAAAAATTCACCATTGCTCAAACTTGTAGGCCACCCCATGAAAGAGAAGAATGAAATGATATTAGTGCTAAATTTAGGTGCGTGCCTTATATTTTGAATTGTTCACAAGACTTGTGCTTAGTTTATAGGTTGGAGAAGAAAACCCAACAGAGAAACTATAATAATTAATTTATATAATTAGTAAAATCAACACTTTCCTCTAGCATGGAATAGGTTTCAAGCCGAACCACGAAAATATTATATTGCTTTTGTATAATTGATTTGATTTTACTTGCATTTTCAACCTGAAGATTAGCCCGGCATAGCTATCACCAAGATAGGGCCACTGGCAATCCAGAGACAATCTCAATCTTGGAAAGGCGACAAACAGGATTGAAGTTTTGCATAAGCAGCCAAACAGCATATGGTACCCCCGCCACTGAAGTGGCTTTTCATCCAGATTGGATGAGAATCTGGGCAAGGCACGAAAGCAGCAAATCAAAAGCAAGGTATCAGTTCTCCTATTTTTAGAGCTCCACCGAACCTCTTTTACTTCGAAAGCTCATCTGGGTAATACATAGGTACAGGTAGACTGCTCCTCACCTACAAGCCAGATCATCCCATCCATGTCCTTCAACAGCACCTTGGTTGGTAACCTGAGAAGTAGGTGACCTCTGCACAAAACATTGCACCAAACCATATATGGTGCGATCCAAACCCGTGATGTGGAACTTCCTCACTCACTATTGTTATGAAATGGGTGGTTTTTGAATGGGATTGCTGGCACCATACAAAGGCTACTTACTTTGTTCCAATCAATACAAACTTAGGCCTGAAGGTCAGAGGGAAACAGCTCAAGACTGATGGAAAGTCTAGCTACTGAACAACAAATTAAGATCAGACCTATTGTGCTAACCTTCAAGAACCGTCCACTGGATTTGGAAGCTGCATCACCTCCCATTTGGCCAAAGATTATGGAAATGCCTGTATAAAGCTGGTCATTTATCAGTACTCATGACTTAAAGACACATCAAACAAGAAGAAAATTAAAAAGGGATTTGAGGGAACGCCCTGCGATTGCTCAAGATTGCTACTGTTAGCTTCCTAAGATGCATTTATAAGTCTAGCTTCCTTGTCTAGGCACCCGGATGCTGAACATCCTCACTTCACTAATGCTCTTTGTATTAAGATGTTGTTACTTAAGCCCAATGATTTGTTGCATGAAGCATGGGCTCGCATGTTATGCTAAAATAAAATTTCCCCATCCATTGCATTGGCGTGAAATTATCACAAACTCCTTGGACACATCTGTAACTGCCCGCCCTGCTCTAATTTTGTAAGCAACATCCCCTTCACCAGAGATGCTTTAAGGTACTAGAAAAATTACTGGATTGTCCCATTCTCTGAGTCAACAACATCGTTTCCTAGTTCTAGATTCGACTGCTTCCTCATCTTGTCAATTCAAACTTATGCAGTAAGGAGATATGACCTAAAGGACTTCTGTTGATTAGTTATTTAAGAGCTTATTTATTTGAATTTTCTTTTATTTTTTAGGAGAAAGTAATACCAGACATGAGCCTATCACAGGAATCAAAAAGACAAGATAAGGATTTCATTACTGAAGCAGCACAGACTAATTTCAGATAAATCAAAATGTGAGATAAACTATAAGCCCTTCTTTTTCTCGGTTCATCATTTTCACTTCGAGTAAGTAGATGGAAACGTAGGTACAATTAAACTCCCCACATCCAAAATTCCTTGATTTGGGCTTCATCAGGGTGTATTTGACTAAATTTCCACAGGTCATGCCAGCTAACAGCATTCTCATCAAGTGATTAATCTGGCATACATCAATCCATTAATGGCATGGTAAAAGTGAGATGTCCGACCAGCATACAATATGTGTTGACACCATGCATGAGAGAGAGTTCACTAACCATGATCAGCTGCTTCCAGTGATCAGTACATATGGTTGCTATTGAGAAACGTAGATTCATATGGTGCTCTGAATAGCTGAAACTCATGGGACTGGCTGTTACGGCTATGCAAGGCCAATGCCAAGTCTTGTGATTCAAACTCCAGGAATTCTGAGCTAACATGTGGTGAAACATAGTGCAATGACTGCATTGCTGGCTGAGCCATGCTGGTGTTGTTTGTATGCATGAACTGGTCAACAGCTGCTTCAGGTTGACTGGAACAGAATGAGGTATTTGACAGAAGAGAGAGAGCACGTCGAGAGTCTGATGTAGTATCCGAGTTAAAAGCAATCATGGATGCTTCCCGACCTGTAAACAGCAGCATATTTATGACATAGAAGAAGGTTGGCCAGGTGTGTACATTTGCTGTAGAAAGTCAGCCAAGTCATTAGAAAAGTTGTTCATTCTACAGAATGCAGTATTTCAACCAGAAACCCAACCCCCAAAATAGTAGTCAACTCAGAAAAGCAACAATTTATCAATGGCTTTTATAGAAATAGATGCGACAAAACTATCAATTTCTACCATTCTTGTAGGATTGAAAATTTGAAACTATTTCCACAACCATTTTCAATCAATAATATGCAAGTTTTCACATGAACTTGACCAACTTCAAAGCATGTTGTCAGACAGCACTCACAATCAAATGCAACCATTTGGTAATCACATGATGCACTTGTCGATGCAAATGTTAATGTCCAAGCAAAGGCAAGCTTGTTCATTGCAATGTAAGATATTTTTGCATGGAGTGAGGAAATGAATCACAAAAAATAAAAGAATATAATAGCTCGTTAAATAAAAAACACAACAAATTGCACCACCAGACAAGAAGACGTTGTGCAAAGTGGTGAGCTGGTAGGATTTCCTCCATTCCCCAGAATTGTTACAAGTGATGGCACTGTTTCAAGTCAGACCATATGGCCTAATAATACACGTGATCACTTCTGTTGCATGTTAAATCTTGCATTTTGCATATAAAAAATTCTTCTCCTTCATTTATCATCATGTATCTGGTCACTTTGCCAAGTGTTAAAGTAAACACGAAGAGGATGACATGAATAAATAACATCAGCTGCTCCAAAATGTTTCTGACTTAATTTGGTTAGAACTTAGGTCAAGGTTGACTTACTGTTTTCCAAATCTTTGTTAAAACAGGAATTCAGTGGTAAAATAGTGCAAGAAAAAATTGATAGGACAAGTACAAAAGAGTTCATATAATATGCGAAAATTCTTGGGAAATCTGTAAATAGAAATTGGGTGCTTCAAAAGATCAGATTGGTGCTTCACAAGACTCAGAAATCAACTTAGACTAGAAACCCTGTGACTCTAGGTCAAGCTGGAGCGCCCTGCATCTCAACATGAATCCAGTAAAAGCATTGTCATGAATCTTTCAAAATTGGCCAGACATCATTTTGTTCATGTTGAATGGTGAAAATTTTATTAATAAACAGGGTGAACAAAACATTTATCCAAGCAAAAGGCCATTAGAGAATGAAAGGAAGGGGGAAAAAAATAGAAAACACTGTAAGAACTAAGAAGTCATTAGTAAAGACATGAAAATACTTGGGCTTAATAAGAACATGACTAATAATTGATAGGAATGATACAACAAAATCCACATAGCTGACCTCACTTAAGTAGGAAATAACATATGACAATGATGATCGAGTGCACAAAAAAAAATACACGAAATAACATATGACAATGATGATCGAGTGAACAAAACAGAGTTCAGTAACTTTAGTTACCGATGATGATGGAGTGAACCAAACAAAATACCCAGTTCAGTTACAACCCCCAACCCCTTTCCCAAAAAGAAAACAAAAAAAAGTGCAAACCTGTACATCTTAAAGGCAGTGGCAGAAGAAGACATTTAGCAAGCATACCTTGATTGAGGACCTCAGTAGAGTGCTTGTATGGCAACAGCTTTTCAAAGTCATGACAAAGCATAGGGATGGCAGTTGACTGCTCAGACCTTGGCAAATGCAGATCCCCATCAATGGCTCTTGTTCTCATAATCCCTGTCCAAGGCTCTTTTGCTTGTGCAGTCTTGAAGTCAGACAGGCTTGCAGTATTTATGGCAGGCCTTTCATGAAGAACAGGGAACCAGTTCAATGCAAGGTTCATCTGTTGCCTCCCATCTGGTGGCCAACACACACACAATAGACATTCATGTCTTGGTAAATGAAATATCTCTAATAGAAAAAAAAATAGACAGAGCAAAAAAGATTAGGAAGAAAGAAAGAAAGGAATATTGTGTTTTTGAACAGAACTATTGCACCTTATTTTAATCTTCGGTTGAAGGCACTAAGCAGTTAAGAGGTATGACAATGGTAAAACAGAATGAACAACAAACAAACTAGTTCAACTAGTCATTCTTACAGATGAAGGTAACAAGATATTCGACGAGCATATGGTTCTTGACTCATTTTAATACTTGAAGCATAAGACAATCTGCTAACCACCCACATGTATAAATCCTCTGACTTGCAGGTAGAATGAACAACTCAAACACCAAGAAAGATAGAGTAACCTAATTTATTTCCGAATCAGGAAAATATGAGGAAAAAGTAGAATCTAGATAGAGAGAGAAATGATAAGATAAGATAGAGGCTAATGATTAGAAATAAAGTGAATAAATATAAAATAGATTGGGTTTTTGGAAGAAAAATGAAAACAGAGAAGATGACGATTGAAAATATAGGTGATGATAAGTAAATACTAAATCATTGATGTAGGAGGGGGTAGGCAAGGCCACATCAATTAAAAGGTGGAGAAAAATGAGGAAAAGTGATTTCCTTCACTTTTTGTGGTAACAAACAGAGAAGAGAAAGGACAACCAGGTATAAGATGCTTCACTTAGCTTTACACTTCCAGAAGAACTAAATCTACAATCAAGTCAAATGCATTGACTGACGGGTAGTCATTAAATATGAAGAAAGATTTAGAGATATAGATGACTTTAAAGATTTACAAGCGCATGGGATTTTACTAGTCTGATGTAACTGAAAGATATTGACAGGCACTCAGGATCTACATGTGGATCATGGCAGGTATTCAATAAGCAAAGGCACTCAGGATGTACATGTGAGTCATGGCAGGTATTCAATAAGAAAAGGTACTCAGAATCTCCATGTAGGCCATGGCAGGCATTCAATAAGAAAAGGCACTCAGGATCTGAACAGATGCAACCAACAGATAGGGATCTCCCTCCCCATCCTATGACAAGAATGTTGCATGTTTGACTTTGCCTTGCTGAAACTCAAAAATAATAAGAATGTTGCATGTTCACTTGCCATGCAGAAAGTCAACCAAGTAAGCTGTAATTGAGCAGAAATCAAGCATAAGTTAGAGGGCCAGTACTTAAGTCCATGTGGACAAAACTGGGATGCTTTTGCTTATGCCCGTGTGAACAAAATTAAGACACCATTACTTATGCCCATGTGGACAAAACTAGGATCCTATTATATCTTCTTATGCCAACAACTGCTGTTTTCCACTTCATTCTGGTTTTGCTATTTACTTCCTCATTTTGCACCCTAAGTTTGGTGAAGATATGATAGGGGCACATTTTTCAATCTCCAGAACTCCTTTTTTCCTTATGAAATCACATTTTTCCAACTAACATAAAATTACAAACGGTATCTAATTTCACTCTGACTTGACAGTGCAAAGAACATCCTGTCCCCTGCCAGCCATATGATTAGCATTCAAAAGAAAATGCTTCCCTGATGAACTTGAATGAAATCTTCAATCTAATAACGTAAACCTTCAAATTTTTTCATAATAGAAACTAATACCATAAATTGATGAAGACAGCTTTGAAGAATTGAAGGAGATCGTTTCTGTTTGTGGCCTACGACGCCGAGCATTGTGATCAGATAGACGCCTGCGACAGCTTCGTTTTTTCTCATCAAATTCTGACAATCCATGAAACCTGCAGTATTTGAATGTTATTTCCAAATGACCTAGCCAAATTACAAAGATCATTATCAGCTGGTTAAATATTTAAGATAGGAGGAGATGTGCACAGGCAGAGCCAGTAACAAACATCGAAATTTTCACAGAGAAACATTTGAAACTAGAAGCTCAGAACGAAAGTATATGGAAGGAAAGGAAATAAGAGACTTTGAAACCAATGCAAACAACATCAAACTGAAGTGTTGCAACCTAAAACACAGAATATGAATTTAGTTATCAAGGTTTTCCGAATCAAGCTCTTTAAGAAATTCACCTGCTACACTGTTGGCAAAACCGGCATTCCTGACCACCAACAATGACCTTTGGATGCTTGGTATGGTTTTCACATACTCTGTGTCTGCGATGGTAATCTTTAGCTGCAGTGAGGTCAAGATTACAACCTTCAACCTGGCAACGAGGGGTCTGCAAGCTCTGAGATGAGACCCTGGTCTTCTTACTAGAATTGCTGGGAGATGCAGAGATTGCAAAATTTGATGATGCCTTAACAGTGCCCCCTGCACAAAGATCTTCAAAATAAGTTCGTTTCCCTAGCTTTAGACCAATCAGAGGCTCCCTACTGTCAACTGATGCCAAAAGGTCCAGAGAAGTTCCAGCATCTTCAACCCTACCCAATTCTTTCCTGTGGTTAACATCTTCAGGAAAACCTTTAACTGCCTGAAAATTAAGTTCAGATTCGTTGATTCCTGTCTTCAATGAAGAATCCACAGAGGCTGAAATTGAGCTCTTGGATGAAGAGCCATTGCCAAAGTCTGAACCAGAACAACCACCACCTCCAGACCAATATATAGGGCCGATATCAATCCCTCCAGCCCCCTCGACCAACCAATCCATTGGTTGCTCCTGCTTGGGAGTTTCACTTGCTCTCCCATTGAACAACTCCACACTCTCCCAATCCCAAAGCAAGGGAGTCTTCTGGTTCCACTCCATCACAGCAAAATCACTCACTCAAGTAATTCACATTCTATTCTACTCCATGGATGTGGATACATGCGACTTTACTAGATGGTTTCGAATTTGCAGAAGATTGGAGTCAACAACGATGAAAAAATGGTCATGACCTCGAACTCCAAGAGGCAGGAGGGCTAGACCAGTGGGTGTTTATAATCCCCCCATCAAAACCATCAAGATAATTGAAGGATTAGACAGGCCAAGTAGAAAAGCGATGGCACTAGACAACATAACCTTCGCCCTATTTATCTCCACTCCTGCACATTAAGCCACACGTTATCTCCGAACAAGCACCAGCAGAAGGCAATATTGAAACCCAAAAACCACTCAAATTAATGTATGAGAATCTCACCCATCCCCAAACACTTGCAATCTCCACGCACCGCATGCCCAAGATGCTTACAAAAAAATGTAGAGTTTTTCCGGGAACAGATGTATTTATTCGCAGCAGACAAAAAGCTTAAGCGTTGGAACATTCTATGTTCTTTCACAAAGTTAGTCTTTCCATTTTTCACTGAAGCATTTTCACCAACCTTCTGATTCACCAGCTCAAAATATAAGTTATCCCCTGTTCCCTGGACACAATAATAGTATTTTCTGTTTATTAGGTTTTCTTATTTCCCCTGCTATATAAAAGGCAACAGAATATAACTTCCAAGAAGTAAAATTGGCATTCCGGTGAAAAGCAACTGATCATGCTTGTACACGTGAAACACCCAAAATAGAGTACATATGTATTTTTAACAAAGGAAATATCATTTCATAGATGCACCCACCCAATCCACAATTAAAACACTTCTGTTAGAGATAATCAGGGTTGTACATGCGAAGGAAAACAATAAAATAGGCAAGCTTTTCCCATGAAAGCCCAAAGATTGTGTAAGCATCTGAGTTCGGCGACAGTAATTGAAAGGAACGGAAAATTAACATCCTTGCCGAATTACCATGAGAAATCACAGCAAACCAACAATCATCTGGGCTACAAATAACACAACCATGGACCTGGGTAGGCCAGCGGTTACAGCTCTGTTTCCTCGGGTTTCACGCTCAACAATTCATCTTTGAAAATAACGATAAAAGCGGATTTTACTTCAACCAGGGCTTCTTACCGGGGCGAGGTGAAAAGGGAATCGAAAATTTTAAAAAAGAAAAACCCAGTTTAGCGTTTTTGCAGAGTTAAAAAGGGCAGATTTTTGCAGCACTTAAGAGGTTATTCATCGCGTTTTCCCAAGCGGTTTTCAGTGGAAGATCGTACGAGAGAAACTTCCATCCCTTTGAAACTTGTCGCAGGCTTTTGAACGGGAAAAGCGGATTTCACTGCCCAGCCCAAAACGGGCGGGTTCACCACATTTCCGGACGCAGGGAGGAATTTAATGATGGAAATTCAATTCGGCAGGAAATGTTGGAATTTACTGATGGGAATTCAATTCGGCGGGAAATGTTGGGATTTACCGTGACTGGGGGTTTCTTAGAAGAAAAGGCGGAAATCACCGCGCGTAGCATAGCATCTAGAAAAAAGCGTTTTTCCGGCAACCAAAGCATATTTTCGAGGGCTGTTGGAGAGGGGAAGCAGATTTTACTGCATTTGGAATGGACTGGAAGGGTCTTTTTTCGGATGGGAAAATTCCGATTTTCTTTTGTTCTTTTCAGTTTTTATTAGGGTTTCGCATGTGTTAAAAGCTTGGTGGATGATAATTCACGAGGAAGGACGCACGAGAATGCTTACAGCGTTGCAGAGCCTGATTACGTTCCAGCTTTGTCGTCGAGCACTTCCTGCTGCAGACAGCTAGACTGCAGATGAAATCATGAGAGACACGATGAAAGCGACTGCAATACAAATATCCGTCGAGCACGAAGAAATTGTTGGGGTAATTTAGTGAAAGATACCTCAAATCTTACAAATTTTCATGATGGTGTTTGATTAAAATATAAAAACAGGTGAAAAAAACATGTAAAAAAAAAAGAGAGAAAAAATGATGCCGTATGATAGGGTTAATGATTATAAATAAAGAGAATTATAATAAATTATATTATATAATTTTTATTTATTGGAAACTAATAAGTAGAATTAAAGGTAGTAGGTAGTAATAAAAAAAACTCAAAATCATGTTAGAAAGGGAGAAAATAAGGGGAAAGAGAGGGCGAAAGATTTTAGTACCGTCAAAATCCATTCCCAGCCGAGGACTAAAAGTCATTAATGAAAATATCTCTCAAAAATTTTTTGATAAAATATCTTAATTAAAACACACAAAATTTCTCCTCTATGAACTTTGACTTTTATAAAATGATACATTATTTTCAATGTTACTCATCCATGTAAGCTTCCATGGCTGTATTAATCAACATATGTTGCACCACCACTTGTTTTATTTTCATCAAAATAAGCATTCAAATGCATCTTAGCTCAATACAAATTCCACTAGAGTGGATATGTGCCTATGGCAAGAGATTGGGATGTAAAAGAAAGTGCAACCTGTAGATAAATAATAAATAAATGTGATATATATTTATGTTATCTATCAAAATAATCTATTTTCTCATTGATATTTACATTTTTTTCATTGTTCCATTTCTATTTTAGCTCTACAACATTATTTCTAATATTGCAAGTATTTTTTTATATATAATTTTTTAAACTATTGTTAAGGTGGGTTTAGATTGTAATAACTGACAAAAAATATAACAGAAGATGTAAAAAATACAAAGTAATATAAATTGAATAAGAAGTGGTTAGATATTGGTAATAAATTCAAAACCAAATACAAAATAGGTAAGTTCTTTAGATGAAAAGGTTGAAAAAGATTAAAAGTGTAGATGGCAACGAATACAATTGAATTGGTAGAGTAAATAAATATCACATCCAAAAGAACAAGCGTTTTGCATCTGTATCCAAAGTACACCAAAAGTATATGTCACCTTCTAAAGCTATTACTTCAACATTGCACTTGATAGTGCCGGAAGTTAGGTGCACATTCTACAAGCAAAGAATATAAGGAGAAATAAATAAATAAATTTGCTCAAAGCTATCATGTGAGTCATGCATTTTATTTACAATATTTAATGAAATCATGCTCGAGCATAAAAATAATAATAAAGAAAATTCTTGTGTTTGGATTCTGCCCATGCGTAGTATTCTTTGGAAACAAAAGATAAAAGACAGAATTTAAAATTAATAGAAGTTTGCTGGTCAATTCATTACTCCTATTAAATTATTTTTCTCGTGGAAACGACTGCTCTACTGAGCTTTCCAAGCTTTTGCTATAAAGCTCAGCAAACATAAAAGAAATGTATTTACCCTTTTTTTTTTCTCTTTTCAGCTTAGTTTGATATTTAACTACTTGTAATTATCTACAACTGCTTCACATATTCTATATTGTTGTTTATATTTCTCTTACAAAAATCTACTATTTTAATTTTATTTATTTTATGGTTAATATTAGTTTACGTCCTGCTATATCATCATTTCTCTCTTTTTCAAACTCTTTTTTATGTATTTTAATTTTATTTTTTTATTTATCTCCTTCACTACTTCTATCTACACATAGCCTGATTTGAAATGCTGATTAATCTTTGGTGCTAGTTATCTACAAAAGCACTTAATTCATGCCATCCATCTTGAGATAGATCGAGAACTACACTAATTGAATGGATACAGCCAACCCAATTATTAAAAATGTTTCTGGACATTTGGGATTGGTTGAAGAAATGAAGTGGGTTAAATGGTTGAATCATCACGTGAAATCTTTCAAAAGGCTCCACGTATAGGCTTACTAATGGCTCGAAATAAGAAATAACTGGCATTCACACAAGTTAATCAAAAGCTTTACCTAAGAATGCAATGTCCACATCTTTTCTAGTTAATCCAACTTCTTGCTTGGGGGCTGGGATGAAATGTTGTTGTTTTTTTTTTCCTCTAGATTTGCTTGATAACACATTAAGATAACTTTACTTCTATTTATAGGAATAAATATTTCTTAGTTGATTTTATCTTCTTCATAATCCTTTTCTTATCATCAACTTATCTATTCTATATTTATTTATTTATTTATTTATTTACCCTAGTCGATCTTATTTTTATGACATTATAATGATATTTTATTTTTATTCTACTCCAGTACATTGTTCTTATACATTATATTATTGTCACTATTTTCGCTTCTATTGGCTTAATTTCTCCTGTCTCTTTTTTGGTTGGATGGAAAAGTTAAAAATGAAAAAAGATATAAAGAAAATAATATAAGGATAAGATCAGTTGTAAAGTGAATACAAATAAATTAAAAATATTTTATCAAAAAAGATAAATAATAAAAAATAGAATTGTTGGGACAGCTATATATCATATTAAGAGAGTTCAAATTTTCTCTTCCTAATTTTTTCTTCCTTTTCCAGTGACCCAATTGGGAAATATCCTACTCTTCTTATCCAAAAAAGCCCTTGGCTTCTCTCTTTTTGTTTTGGCTTTTAAATTGAAACGTTCAATAATCTTTCTTCACCAACCCCAACCACCAACAAGGCTGATGGAGGGTTTTATGCCTGGAAATTTATTAAAAATTCACAGCGGCTCATTAGAAGAATGTTAGGTTCTTATTTTATTAATTATTTAAGGCACAAAATAAAATCATTTGAAGAGATCTAAGGATTAAGAATTATTCCATACATCCAGTACAGATAATTTAAAAACAAACGGATCAAACATCGACTAATGTTCCAACCATTCCCTTCCTACCCAACGCGGTTTTGTAACAGCTGCAGCAGGCCAGTGTGAGGTCTGACATCAACGGCAGGTCTGGCAGAGGATTGCAGGATCAACTATAGTTTTTAAGGTTGAATTGGGGTTAATAATTCGGATTGAAAGTTTGAGTTATTTAAAATTTTTAATTTAAATTAGTTTAAAATAAAGATTAAAAGTAGTTGATTTATTATAATATTAATATTATAATAAAATATATGATATTTTTAAAAACACATTTACAAATGCTCCAAAAAAACATGAAATTATAATTCTTAAATCAACAATACTCAAATTTAACAAAAAATATACCTCTGGATAGGGTAGTAAGATAGGAAGAGTCTATTGATCTATAAAAAGAAAATACATTGTATATAGATGAATTAAACTATGATAATGTTTGACAAATAAGAGAAGAGATTCTTAAATAAATAGTAATTAAAAGTTAACAAGATATGACAAAGGGTGAGAAAATTAGTTTGATTGGTATGATTACCTAATAATCAACCCTAACCTAATCCAATTTATAAATTAAGTTTAGTTAATTTTCTTTGACTCAATTTTTGATTTACTCAACCCTAGTTGTACCAAGGTAATGTTAATTTGCATCCCTAGAGACTACCAACCTTGAAAACGACGTGGCGTAGGCAAGTGTAGATCAATCCACCGTATGGACCACAAAATTCTTTTAAAAAAATCTCCTTAATTTATTTTTTTAATATACCCAACTCTAATCCTACGTAAATGGGTTGGTTTGGACCCCTAGTCCTCTACCAAAATTGGGTTGATTGGCGCCTCTGAGGTATCGACCTTGAAAATCACGTGGCATAGGAAAAGTGTAGAGCCACCCATAACATGGACCACAGCACCCAAAAGATGGGCTGGTTTTACCCTGTATCAGCATGCAAGTTTGGCCTATCCCTTTTTTTTTTTTTAAATTTTTGTTTTTTAATACCCAAGTGGCAAATCATGTGGACTGCGTACGTGCCTCGGGCGTTCTTTGTCTACACCTGACTCATGAGATGTTTGGTGCTGGATTAGTTGGGGTTCTTCAGCAAACCAAAGTAATGCAAGGCAGACGTATTTTTGTAATGAAATCTGATCCATCCATACTATTCTTTTTTTTTTTTAAGTTTAAAATGTCGAACAAGAATTCAAGTTAATTTAATTACATAAAACACTAAAATCAGATTTTTCGTAAGATCTGGCAAATCAAGAATTAAATTACGATATATTATTTAAATTTACCAACATATTTTATGTTAAATTACTGGTTTTGATTAGAGAATATAAAAGCTTAAAAATTACCTTCAGCCAAGATTTTCAAACTCTGTAACGATAATCAAAGCGTCAAAGACTTAAATCAGCCAATAATGAATCAACTTAATCCAAAAATTGGATTGTTGTTATCTTGCAACTTTTTTCAATCATTATCTCTATTTCTTAATTACTATTTTTATCCTTTAATTAGTTGTTTTTATATATTCTTTATTTCCAATCATTTATTTTTATCTTTTAAATTATTCCCCTATTTTTTAAAATATATCCTATTATAATCTAATCATCATATTATTTTATCTTTTTTATAATAAATTTTTTATTATGTTACCCAGCATGTTACCATAAGGCTGCTTCCTTGAAAGTTTTTATCTCAAGCTTTTTTCGGTCAATGGCTACGTTTGGTAACTTAGCAACAATGAACATTGCTAGCCAATCAGCGTTGTTATCGTAACGACCATCTATTACCTAGAGATTCCCAAATATGTAATATCGCCCATATTAATGCTGATACAGCACAATTATATTACCTATTTAAAGAAAGCATAAAAATTGTGCCATCGCCAGTATTAATGGTAGTATTGGGATGACGGAAGCACAAATAGGTAACAATTTTTCTTATATCGGTCCATAAATTTCATTATTATTTGCAAGAGAATCTAAAATTTTCATCATTTACAGTCCCTAAGGAGGTATTTTCATCATTTAAAGGTTTTAACCTCACTTTTTACCATTACAAAGAACAGTTCCTACCAGACCGTGACGTCTGGCCTACACGAGAGAGGAGTCAAGCCTGAGAGGTTTTGTGGACATTGATGTTTTCTTTCCTTTCAGCTTAAGTCCTGAATGTGAGTTTAGATTCTATTAGCTAAAAGATACAGGCATCCTAATCATTAACCAACTATATCCATGTGATAAGCAATTTATGGAAGCGAGAAACATAAAACACCATTCTTCATTAGATGTTCATACACTTCTAGAAATTCCAGCATAAGATCCTATCAAACATAACAATGATTAAGAAACAAAAAAAAAAAAAACAGAAGTCAGATAGTTTTTTGAAAAAAGCAGGTCTTTCATCCCCAAAAGGTCAAATGCCTTCCGGCAATCAGTGCATAGAATTGTTGTCAAGAAAGACAGATTCATAAGCTGCTTTGAACCGCTGAAACTCATAGAATTGACCAGCATTGCTGTGCAAGGCCAATGATGGAGCTCGAGATTCTGGAGAAAGCAATTCAGGCTGCCAGGATTCTGTACTAGCAAGAGGCAGGGATTGATGCACTGTGTGAGTTGTTGGCTGAGAGGTGCTTGTCTGGTTTAGATTCATGATTTGGTTGAGAGACGCGGGTTCAGTGTGTCCTGAACCCCAGGAATTATTTGACAGAAGAGAGAGAGCACGCCGAAAGTCCATTGTTGAATCTATGTTGGACATAGCCATGGGCGCTTCCATACCTACAATCAGCATTCATGGAAATGGAATAAATATAATTTTAATTTATAAACATAAGACGGATTTTACGAAATATTAGAATTCCATAGGCTCATAGAAGCCAAAAACTAAAGGTTCATACACACTAGAGAAAAGAGTATCTTGCACTCTACAACATAGACATGGGGAAAGATAAAGCAAGTAATAGTCTAGCATGCTCATGTGTTAGAATTCCATAGGCTCATAGAAGCCAAAAACTAAAGGTTCATACACACTAGAGAAAAGAGTATCTTGCACTCTACAACATAGACATGGGGAAAGATAAAGCAAGTAATAGTCTAGCATGCTCATGTGTGCCCTAGTATGTGTCAGCTATTACTGATACCATGTCTCAACATTTAGCAGTTTCATCAAAACCCTTTTCATGACAACTTAGCTAACTTTTGTACAACAGTAAAACAAAATGAGTACCTTGATCGAGGACATCGGCAATGGTGCCCTTGTATGGCAATTGCTTGTCAAATTCATGACAAACAGGAGGGGCAACAGTTGGAAGCTCAACATCAGTCATATGTAGCTGCCCATTGGTACATCCTGCTTTGATCGTCCTTAGCCAAGAGCCTTTTGCCTGTGCAAATTTCAACTCACATGAGCCTGACCATGAAGGATTCACAGCAGGCCTTGCATGAATGAGTGGGAGTCGGTTCAACACAAAGTTCATCTGCTGTCCGCTGTCTGCATGGGCAAAAACATTCACAGAAAAGCAAAGGTAGGAAATACTTATGTTACATTCATATTATGCAGAGGAAGTATTCAATCAGCAACCGAGGAGTTGAAGGTATTACATGATCCCCAGAACTTCCAGTGAAGAAATAAAAAGAAAGAGCCACTAACCGAAATGTAAAAGATAACAGATTCATGTACATATAGAGATCATTGCCAAATAATAACCTATTTCTTTAGAGAATAATGAGAACGCTAGATGCATCCCCTATATGTCTAATGTACGCACAATCAATGGCAGGTTCTTGTTATCTCATTGGCATGATAGGGAATATGTTCCGTTTCACTAGACCTATGCCTTCTGAATTTGTTTTGGGAATCATAATTAACAAGTGGATCACTTGTTAAAAAAGATTTTACAGAAGTATTAAAAATGACTAAAAACCTTCCCAGAAGCATTAAAAATGATCACAGTTTGAAAGAAAGAAGCACTAACAACTCAAAAGCAATGATTTTACAGCAGCAAACCATAAAATTATCTACTCCAAAATCTGTCCGTAAAACAGAAGTTATTTGAGTTGGCAGAGTCAGGCTGGCTTAAGGAATAGCAATTGGCATAGATGACCATCATTTTTTCTTGTTTACTTTTTCGTTGTCCTTTTTTATTTTCTTGATCTTTCTTCTTCTTCTTTTTTCTGATTGTTGTTTCTGTCAATGTTGTGGATAACATAGCACTTGTCATGAGACAAACAAAATTCATTAATCCAAAGAAACAAATCTGAAACTCTAACAAATTAGATAATTACCATGCATTGGTGTGGACAGCCTTGCAGAATTGAATGATATTGTGTCTGATTGTGGCTTACGCCGGCGTGCATTGTGATCAGATAGACGCCTACGGCAACTTCGCTTTTTCTCATCAAACTCTGCCAACTCGTGGAACCTGCAATGTGTTCCAAAAATTATCAAGTCTGCATACAAGAAAATACAAGTAGCTTGCAATAGGTTGAAACTAGTGCTATATTTAGATTAAGCAAATATCTTGGGTCCAACATTGACCCACCTTTGATGCTAAATGTTTGACACTGAAAACTCGGATGGTCCATGACAACATATGCATGCAATGTAGCTCAAATTGAACCATCTATCTGATCCTAAAAATGGATATAGCATGATCGTAACGAATTGAGTTTAAAATGTTCACCCGAACAATCAATGCACCTTTCTGATTTTCAATGTACCACCTACTTAAAAGGAATTTACAGTATGGAAGGTTCAGTTTTGACATTATTTGACATGTGCACACTGCTCAATTCCTTTCTTATCAATTGTTGCACTGCAACGGCATTAAATGCCTTTTGAAAGGTTAGGCTACTATCACTATGCAGTTTCAGAAAAGTTAGAAAACAGTTACAAGAAATCCCTCAATAGACACCGATTACCAGCCACACACCATCTATGCTGTCCCATTACAGTTGGACAATAAATGATTAACTGACCCGATCAAGAAATTCAAGCACATTCAATTAAGAGCATGAAATAGATGGTTGAACTGAAACTGATAAGTATTCAAATTTAGAGGTAAAAACAAGATTAACTGATTGCTCCATACCAGTCAATGCTGTGGAATACTGTAATTTTGTGGTTTTGAGGATACATTTGCAAAGATTAGATTGAAATACGAGAGAGTGATTATTAGTGCATATATGGAGAAAAGGGAAGAAGAAAAGGAGGCAAAAAATACACTGTCACATGTATGTCATTGTCATCAGAGCTGACCACTAAAATCACAGGGATGATGAATATCAATATCGATTGGATCACTAAGATATCAGACAGACAAAATCTCATAGTTTGAGTAAAGGAGGAGAATGAAAACACAAGCTAAGAAACAAATTGTCTATTGACAACAACTTGCCTTGATAAATTCTTAATAGACTCACCTGCTGCATTGCTGGCAAAACCGGCGCTCCTGACCAGCAACAATGACCTTTGAACATTTGGAATGGTTTTCGCATACACGATGCTTGCGGTGGTAATCTTTGGCTGAAGAGAGGTCAAGATTACAACCTTCAACTTGGCAGCGCGGGGTTTGATTGCTCTGACATGATGCCCTGGGCCTCTTAACATGATTGTTTGATGATGTGGAAGCCACAGAAAAAGATGAGTTCACTTTAACAGCACTCCCCGTGCAAACATCTTCAAAGTAGGTGCGCTTCCCAAGCTTTAAACCAATTAGAGGCTCATGGGTACCAACTGAAGACGCCAACTCTGGTGAAGTTTCAGTATCCTCCAACCTACCCAATTCTTTCTTTTCATTAAGTTCTTTAGGAAAACCTTCAGCGTTCTGAAGATTAAACTCAGACACTCTGATACCTGTCTTTAATGAAGAATCCACAGAGGCTGAAATTGAGCTCTTGGATGAAGAGCCATTTCCCAATTCAGAACCAGAACAACCACCACCCCCAGGTGAACACACAGAGCCATTATCAATTCCTCCATCTCCCTCAATCCCCCAGTCCACTCGCTTTTCTTGCTTGGAATTCTCATTGACCCTCCCATTGAAAACAACCATATTCTCCCAGTCCCAAATTGGAGTCTTCACATTCCACTCCATCGCAGATAAAGACCCGAAAGATGGAAGTCACATTCTGTTCATGCCTATGGATGCACGCAAAACCCTTTATTAGACGGTGCCAAATTTGCACAGAAAACAAATCTAAAATGATTCATGACAGACACAATCTAACAGAAAATTTAAGAAACTGCAAAGCCAATAACACCTAAGAATTGTTTACAGATGGCAGGACGTTGTTGTAACTCCATAAAGAATCACCAAATGGGGACAAGAGAAGAGGACAGGAGATCTCTAGAGAAATTAAAAGACAATTAGTTGAAATTTTGATGGCCTATGTAGCATATAAACATAGAATAAAGCTGACAAAACACTAATAATGAACAATTGTGCTGATCATTAAATTCTGTCTTTTCCTCATTCAAAGCATTCACATAACAGTGTCTTCTTGTGCAGTAGATGCTTTGCTGTTCCCTTCCAATAACAGATACATCCCCCAGCTAATCTATCCTCCTACAAATCAGTTTGGCGCTGTCTCTTGTTAAAAGAGAGATGAATCACATTCAAATCTAAACCAAACAAAATTCTGAGACAATGGTATCCTGCTGTTATGTCACTCCCAAATAAGCCAAGAAAAGATCACCAAAGAAACAGAATGATCTCAACTACATCCCTCAACGGCTTAATGTGAGGATTCCATGTACCTGAGATAACGATACTCAACTCTCTTGGACAAGCAAATTGCGCATCTAGTAGCAACCACAAGAA
The DNA here is from genome assembly GCA_036873735.1 of Pouteria campechiana. Taxonomy (NCBI): domain Eukaryota; kingdom Viridiplantae; phylum Streptophyta; class Magnoliopsida; order Ericales; family Sapotaceae; genus Pouteria; species Pouteria campechiana. The sequence continues at coordinate 70,175 of JAYJMB010041557.1, forward strand.
CGCTCCAGCATTAAAGCAATTTACTATCTTCTTAACAGGAAACACCTTTTCAAATGTTAATGTCCCATGTTTCCCCATCGCCCATCTGAAATCTCTCCATTCTATCCTTCCAAAAAGGATAACGAAAAAGAAAAAGAAAAAACTGTTACTCATGCTTTCAACCTGCTTCCTTGAATGATTATGCAGTAAAACCGACCTCACCTGCTGAAAGTTGCTGTTTAGCACGGTGCAACTATAAACTTTTGCAATCCCGCTGCCTGATGTGCTTGAGTTCCCACTTCTCAAACAACGACGAGGAATCTATCTAGTCCCACGTTAACCGAAGGTCCCCTTCTGATTGTGCCATACAAAAAGCACCGGCTGCATTATTAATTGTCATCATGATCATTTTTTAACAGCAAATAGAATCAGCTAATGGCTTCAGATAGAACCCTCGATCAATGATGCAGATCATCTCAAGTAGCATCTTTCTTCAGCCAAAAACCGGAAAATCCAACTGCCTTTCGTGTCATCCACCTGATGCATGAACAAATTCAAGTCTTAGAGATAAATAATCCAGGTTTATAAAAATCAAAAAATACAAATCTTCTGCAAATCAAAAGTCGCTAAAGAAGCTTTCTAAAGAACCAGGAAATCGCTTTCTAGTGCCTAAAAAATAAAACAAAATCAGGCACCCAGAAATCTCGACGTCTTTGACCTTGAGCATAACCCATGTTTCAACCCTAATGTGGAAATCCCAACGCTTCTACTGGGTTATCAATTTGCGAGTGAAAAGAAGTAAAATTTACCGCATCTGGCGCATTTTACAAAGCGTTTTTGGAAGTTTGCTTTGTTTGTGCCTTTTAACAGTTTTGGGGGTGAAGCAGCTGATTTTACCCGTTCCAAATTGTCGTATGCCATTGATGGGTACTTATAGCCAATAAGGAGGCTTGTACCCGATCCAGAGATTCCTATTGGTTTCTACCAGTGAGGAGTGGAATTTACTGGTGGCAGAGAGCTGATTTTTTTATTTCGCAGTTACTAAAAATACCGTCTTGAAATCACCTTTATAGGGTTTTATAAATAATATAGAGTTTCTTTTAAAAGCACTCAATAGAAAACGGATATTGCAGACTTGCAGTTTAGTAAAAAAAATACGAGGAAAAGTTAGAAAAAGAAAAGGACTTCACATCAATTCGAGGTTAGCTTGTTCACGCAGGTTCTTTTCAGATGAGAAGCAAAATCAAGAAATTCAACACATTTAAACGTGTTTTTAAGGCATGGTAACAACATTCGTAGATTTTACTGCAAATTTAAGGCTGTACGAGTCATTTTCATAAATGCCGTTTCCTTGTTTCAGATAACCCACCAGAATTTCACCGAAAAAAATGAATTTCTTTCCCGTTTTTCGAGGGTTTTGCCGTGGAAAAGAAATGAATCTCTTTTAAAGAGCGGAAGGTTGCGGAACTTACACTGGGGGAAAAGAGAGGCCGCAGACGATGTGCGAGCCTGCGATCATTCCGTCAGCAACTGCTCTCGCTGTTACTCCCTCTCGAGCTTCCAGCTCTGGGAGTGGAAAAGAGAGGGAGAGGGAGGCGAGAGAGAAAAGGTCGGGTGGATGGAGAGAGGCCAGGAGATTAGCCCTTTTTCACCAAGGGAGGCAGCAGCAGACGCTGAAGCCCGAGACAAAGGAGTGCAGTTCGCCTGTAGAAAGTTAAGAAAAGGAAAGCACAGCTGCAGCTGCAGCTGCTGCAGCGCATCCATCCCGGCCATTTATGAGCCCTCGCTCATCTACTCGGCTAAATTACGAAAATACCCCCGAGATGTGGTCGAAGCCATTTCTTGTTTCTGTCGCCACTTGGATAACCCGCATCCTTCGGATCAAAATAAAAGTTGTGCGTTTAAATGTAATTCATTAGCATCTGTTTGGTTTAACATAAAAAGAGTGCGAAGTTCGTAGAAAAATGAGTTCAAGAGACCTTTTTATCCTTTTTTATTTAATGTGATATTTAATTCATATATTATTTTATAATCTTTTACTCCTTATATATATGCATATATATTCTCTTTCTATTTAATTTTTTTGTCATTTAATGTAAAGTGATATTTAATTGTCATATTTACCTTTAATGACTTTTATTTTTCAGTCCTTTATCTTTTTTTTGCTTTTATTCACTTTCTAATTAAGATGATTTTATATTATTTAAATCTCCTTGTCAACCACGTTTCTTGCATGCGTGTAAAAGACTTTATATAAAAAAAAACATAAATACGGATTTTTTATTTTTTAGTCTAATATAAAATTTAACTATATATAACTCTTATCTTTTCTTATAATTATTTATTTTTTGAAAAAAATATTTATTTTATTTTTATTTACTTTTGCTTAACATTGTCACTACTTTTTTCTTTTTTTTTTTCTTGCAGTGAAAACGCCCTCGAGCTTTATGTCTATCCAAATGTATATTTTATAGTTATATTCTTTTTGCCTTTATTCTTGTCCAGTGCATTCATAAATTCACTCCATTGTGCTATTTAAAATATAGCTTTCCTTGTCTTATCATCATGTGCGTGCAGGATGTCTTAAACTTTCCATTTTAATTAAATCTTACTTGCAAACGGCACAACACTAGTTCAGTCCGTACGCAAGATCAGATGCTCAGCTGTAGCTATGGAGCCTATGCTTGGGTTTTCATCACTGGGCCTCGCACAGATAATCTGATATTATGTCTTCTCCGTTTTTTTAGAATTAATAATGCCTCAACGATTTATCAATGCTAAGCGATGTCTTACCCAATTAGACGGATAAGATCATTTCCAAGTCTATTCTGTGGTATTGGAAGGAGTTGACAATTCATGGAACCTCAGTCGCAGCGGATAGACTAGTAAGGAGAATAAAGTAGAGTTGCAACGGCAACTGCGATCCTACGCATTTCGCTAAGACAAATGCTCCGAAGGTGCGTCGTATATATTACACGTGCGCTCAAAAGTTAGATACCCGGCATGCAGAAAACAACAGCTTAATACTAAAAGCTACAAATTATGTGTCCAATTTTCTGTGTATAAGGAATAAAATGTCACGGTTATTAATTGAGAGTCTCCCATGGACCGTTGAGGCAAAAACCCCACCTTCTCTTTTAGCAGACAGCCGTCCAAGAATAGAGCTGTT